>APFE031490324.1:13192-24179 GCA_000404065.3 Pinus taeda
GGAGATATGAATTTATTTTGATTATGGAATTATTATCAAGCTGACCTACAACTCATGTAGGCTTAGAAGCCCAATAGTTGCATCTATTCAAACACCAACGTTGTGTATAAATACAGGAGGAATTTTCCTCATTTTGACTCACTCATCTCATCACATCTCTCTCTCTACTGTGCAGAAAAGAGTCTCTTCTCTACTGCGCAGAAAAGGGTCTCTCCCTCACACATGTGAAGCTGGAAGCTGCCGAAACTGAAGCTGCAACTACAGAAGTAAAGTTTGACCTACGTGGACTAGAATATCTCCTAATCTGAACTATGTTGTAGGTTCATCTGAACCTCCTCTGAAAGCCACAAATTTTGGTGGTGGAATCAAGTCAATCCGACGGACGGTTTGCAAGATATTGACTGCCCTAGTTTGAAGCCGGAAGCTACCAAAACTGAAGCTGCAACTGCAGAAGTAAAGTTTGACCTGCGTGGACTAGAAGATCTCTTAATTTGAAATGTGTTGTAGGTTCATCTAAACCTTCTCTGAAAGCTGCAACTTTTGGTGGTGGAATCAAGTCAATCCGATCGACGGTTTGCAAGATATCAACTGCCCTAGTTTGAACCCAGAAGCTACCGAAATTGAAGCTGCAACTGTAGAAGTAAAGTTTGACCTGGGTGGACTAGAATATCTCCTCATCTGAACTACATTGTAGGTTCATCTGAACCTCCTCTGAAAGCCGCAACTTTTGGTTGTGGAATCAAGTCAATCCAACGGACAGTTGCAATATATCGACTGCCTTAGTTTGAAGGCGGAAGCTGCCAAAACTGAAGCTGCGACTGCAGAAGTAAAGTTTGACCTACATGGACTAGAAGGTATCCTCATATGAACTATGCTATAGGTTCATCTGAACCTCCTCTAGAAGCCACAACTTTTGGTGGTGGAATCAAGCCAATCTGACGGTCGGTTTGTGAGATATCATCTGCCCTAGTTTGATGATGAAGCCGTTAATGATGATGTTGCTGATCTAGGGTTTGCTACTACTCATATAAATCAGATTTATTGTATTGTTTCTCTCTACTGAATTGTTGAAGATAAAAGGAGATTTGATCAAAGGGTTTCTGTAATATTCCTAATTAGCTATGGCTAATTGGAATATTCGATTTTTTCCAGTTTTTGCTTTCTATAGTTATTGTAAATAAAAAGTGAGGATAGGGGAACATAACTCACTTTAGAATAAAAAGTCACTTCCTAGGTAGCACAATGTTGTGACTTAAAGGGGAGCCATGGGGGCCAAAGGGGGACACAAAAATGGGGCCTACGCAGACACATGGAAGGACTGTGCAGGAGGGAAAAGCACACATGGCAAGAGGGGAATCACGCAGGAGGAGGTGAGCCTAGGGATTGTGAGAGGCAGAGGCTATAAAATAGATAGGAGCCCCCTCATTTTGATTCATTCAGTTATGTGCATTTTGAGCTAGTCGTTTCGACTCCTGAGCACGCTGGCTGTTTAGCTAGTCTGTAGCACTATTTAGTGCATCGAGTGTCTCTGTTCGGAGATTTCACCCTAGCCCCGGGGGACTTCGAGTGCCTGCTCGAGCAAGGTATTTCTTTTGGTGTTTCAGCAGTAGTTTCATCAACATTCCAGCAGTAGTTTTGGCAGTGTTTTGGATGATTGCCCAGCACTAGGAGAGGGACGAAGTTCATTTTGGTAGCTATTGGGAATTGGGGTTTGCAGGAGGATTTATGTTGTGTGAGTAAGCAGGGGACCAGCCCTTACCTATTGGTGGATTTTGGCAGAGTTTCCCAGGTGGAGTTCCAGGCAGGATTTAGAGGGGTTTTCAGAGGCAGCTCAGAGCCTTGGAGGAACTGTGCAGATCCCCAGGAGGGTTATTTTCGGGGGTCGGCCATACTTGAAAAGCGTTCTAGGTTTTTCTGGATTTCTTCAGTAGAGCTCAAATCCAGAGTTTCAGCGTATTCCGAGGAGGGGAGCAGCCCCAAATCATTAGTTATTTCCTAGCAGTAGTGGCAGCAGTGGCAACAACACTCACGCAAAAAGGCCATTCGTTGTTATTCTGGGAGTATTTCTTCACTTGCCTTGTGCAAGTCGAGGTGCCATTTGTTTGATCACCTCTTGTACTCATTTTATTGCTCAGAATAATAAAATGGCTTAACATTTTATCGCTACATTTCTTGTATCTACTTATATTTCTGGTTTACATTATTATATGTTGTTCCACTGTTATTTTATCATTTTGGATTATTATATCATTGCACATATTTGGTTGGATTGGGGTTTGTGGTTTATTCTAGGTTAGGAATATTATAGTGGTATCAGAGCATAGATCTGGCTCAGCTTGTGGAGCTGGCAATCTATGACACTAGGGGAAAAACCATACATTTGCTATAGAGGTAGGAGGTACAGAGATACTGGACGTAGGTTGGAGAATACCTACGGAGAGAGAGATTGTGCTCCTGTGGCAGATGCAGAGCAAGAAGAGCCAGTAGTGGAGGCAGAGCAGATGGCAGATGAGGACGGGAAGAGATTTGCGGATATGCTCCTCAAATCCATGCAGGATCTATCGAGACAGATTGAGGTGATGGGGCAGAGATTCACAGCAGTAGAGGCCAGACAGCGTGAGAGCCCATGAGGTTTTCAGATTGGTGAGGGATCAGGTGCATCCCATCACTTGCCACAGTAGCATGATACTGCGCAACAGGTGGCCTCACATGCCCCTACACGCTCTACCATGCCCACTTTCTTAGGAGCAGACACGGGGGGCCGTAGCCCAGCAGGAGGTAGAGCCTAGACATATGGGCAATTATTTTGTGGAATACCAGGCCTATGGGTAGGAGTTCAGGGAAGCCCTCTCATTCAGATATTTTGTTCAACTCTAGCGGGATAGCAGACCCCTTGACCATCACAGAGGGTACCGACATTACCATGATGGCGATACTCACCAAGAAGCAAGTAGATTCCACTTGCCTACGTTTGATGGTTCATCAAACAATTCAGAAAAGTCTTGGGTAGAGAAGCTGGACATTTATTTCCAGCTTAACCAGATGTCAAAGGTAGAGGCCATCAAGGTGGCAACATTGCATTTGGATGGCGAGGCCCAAGATTGGTGGTTTCATGGGATGGTTACACTGGGGCACTCCACAGTGACAACCTATGCCGAGTTTACCAGGAGACTGATGGAGCGTTTTGATCGGAGGGATCCGGAGCAGCATTTTGTTGAGCTAACAAGGCTCAAGCAGACAAGGAGCCTAGAGACCTACATTGCTGATTCCTTGAGGGTCTCCGTGATGGTGCCAGACCTATCCATGACATGGAGGGTCTATATGTACGTTGAGGGGTTAGTAGAGCCACTTCGGGGTCTAGTCAGATCCACTAGACCAGCTATGCTCCAGGACACTATCAGCAGGACCTGGGATTTACAAGATGTTTTACCCAGGAACCGGACACCTTACCCCCAAAGACAACCTTTTCAGTCTAAGGGGAAGGACGTGAGGATTCCACCTCCAAAGGGGAATCCAAGATGAGTACAACTTGATGATGATGCAAGGAAGGAGCTGAAGAAGAAGTGGTTGTGCTTCACTTGTCAGGAGCCATGGGCATCAAGACATAGATGTGCTGCTGGCAAAGCACATTTTATTGAGGTCTTCTCTAAGAGTAGTGGAGAAGAGGATGACGAGGAGGATGTGGAGGTAAGAGATAGCCATGCCATATAGGGACCTTTGCCACCTCCACCCCCAGCAGCAGGTGGTGCATCTTTTGCACCCACCGGAGGGGCCCTTGCAACATTACAGGGAGTTCCCAAGTATTTGACGCTACGCGTACGAGGGACAGTACGTGGCCAACACGTATCTATTTTGGTTGATAGTGGGGCAACCCACAACTTTATCGATGCACAGATGGTTGAGCGGAGAGGTATTCAAACAAAGAGCTTCGATCAATTTTCAGTGTTGGTCCCAGGAGATCAGACCATGACATGTGTTCGTTATGTTCCGGAGCTTTCAGTGACTATGGGTACCTACACATTGACTGACCACTTTTTCGTGGTCGATATTCCGAACACCAACATGATACTGGGTGTTCAGTGGCTTATCACTCTAGGGAAGGTCACGACGGATTGGAAGACCCTAGAGATGGAGTGGGATGATGAGAAGACTAGGAGGCATGAGAAGATACGGGGATATCACACATATCTGCCTCAGACTATGTCAGCTCATCGGATGCAGGCAGTCTTCCAGAAGGGAGACATAGAGTGGGCAGTGGAACTGCGTGCATCAGAGGCAGGGACTACAGGGCAGGTGGTACATCCAGAGATCCAGACCATCCTTGATCGGTATGCCATAGTGTTTGGAGAGGTTCCACCAGGACAACCACCAGACCGGGGGTTTAAGCACACTATCGAGCTTGAGCAGGACATCTAGGCAGTGATCACCACCCCCTATAGGCACGCCAAGGCCTATCGGGATGAGATTGAGCGGGCTATCCAAGAGTTGCTGGCACTTGGGCACATTCGTCTGAGCACGAGTCCTTTTACTTCTTCTATGGTGTTGGTGAAGAAGAAGGACGGTACATTGAGGATGCGCATTGACTACAGGGCCCTGAACAAGAAGATCCTGAAGAACAGGTACCCCATACCCAGGATCGATGAGCCGATGGACAAGTTGAGGGGAGCACGATTCTTCTCAAAGATTGATTTGAGATCTGGGTACCATCAGATTCGCGTGAGGGAACAGGATATTCCCAAGACAGACTGCCTTCAGGTGTCACTATGGGCATTTTGAGTTCTTGGTGATGTCTTTTGGGCTAACCAACATCCCAATTACATTTCAGTCCTGCATGAACCACATCTTCCATAGTGATTTGAGGAAGTTCGTGTTGGTATTCTTCAATGATATTCTCATTTAGAACAGGACTTGGGAGGAGCATCTCCAACACCTTGAGACAGTATTGAGTATCTTACAGGAGTAGTAGTTCTATGCCAAACTCTCCAAGTGTGAGTTTGGGTTGACGGAGATGTTGTATCTAGGACACATCAGAGGGGTGGATGGAGTGAGGGTCCACGAGGAGAAAATTAGGGCCATCAGGGAATGGCCGAAGTCGACGAACGTGACGGAACTTCAAGGATTCATTGGCATTTTCACTTATTACTGGAAGTTTGTCAAAGGTTTCTCACAGCTTGCTACACCCCTGATAGATTTGACAAAGAAGGGGGCATTCAATTGGTCAGATACTGCGCAGCGAGCCTTTGACTGGCTCAAGGAGGTTATGAGCAACTGCCAGTGCTTGCGTTGCCAGATTTTACACAGCCATTTGTCTTGGAGTGTGATGTGTCAGGAGAGGGGATCAACACAGTATTGATGTAGGGAGGTCACCCTATAGCCTTTGAGGCCAGAAGCTCCTTCTGCACGAGAGGTTGTATTCTATATACAACAAGGAGATGCTGGCCATTATGTATGCATTGGCTAAGTACCAACAGTATTTGGTGGGTAACAAGTTCAGGGTGAGGACTGATCACAACAGCCTCAAGTTCTTTTTGGAGCAGAGACAGTTGCGGAGCAGGACGGTCCGGGAATTCTTGGTGAGGTGGAAGAATTTGCTGGATGAGGATGCCACTTGGGAGAGTGAGAAGATCTTACAGCATCCATCACTTCAGTTGCTTGAGGACAAGCAACATTTTTCCGGGGGAGACTGTAATATTCCTAATTAGATATGGCTAATTGGAATATTCGATTTTGTCCAGTTTTTGCCTTTTATAGTTATTTGTAAATAAAAAGTGAGGATAGGGCAACATAAATCACTTTAGAATAAAAAAGTCACTTCCTAGGTAGCACAACGTTGTGAGTAGCAGCACTCATGCAGAAAGGCCATTTGTTGTTATTCTGGGAGCATTTCTTCACTTGCCTTGTGCAAGTCGAGGTGCCATCTGTCTGATCACCTCTTGTACTCATTTTATTGCTCAGAATAATAAAATGGCTTAGCATTTTCTCGCTGCATTTCTTGTATCTTCTTATATTTCCAGTTTACATTATTATATGTTGTTCCACTATTATTTTATCATTTTGGGTTATTATATCCTTGCACATATTTGGTTGGAGTTTTTGCTGTGGTTTGTGGTTTATTCCGGGTTAGGAATATTATAGTTTCCCCACACATTGTGGGGTTTTTCCCTGGCTAGCCGCCACATCTTGTGTCTCTTGTCTTGGCTTGTTTTCTGTTGATCATTTAATGTTCTATCGGCACTTTACTTTATGTACATGTGATTGGTAATTTGTGGAATATAATAAGAAAAAGAAGTAAACTGTTATAAGCATAGAACATACCATAACTTAACACTAACACTTCTCAACTATTTTTCATTAGCATAAGAGAATCCCTTCACTACCTATACACTCCCTCAATGCTCTCCCTATCAATGCTTACTTACTTCCCCAAATAGCATCAAATTTTAAGTCCTCTTTCACAAGTTAGATTCATGTTTTTTTCCCAAATTCAACATTCAAATTTGAGATTTAGTAGGCCCAATCAATTAGTAATTGGTTTAGCTCACATTTGACATGCTTTGACATAATTTTTGGACAACCTAATCAAGATCCACTTGCCTATAAAATCTTATCCATGATTCCACTAACAATTCTTTATTAGTTTTTTTTCTCTCTTTATCTCATGAACTCTTCTTTTGGTATGCAAATTTCTCTTCCACAACACCCCCTATTCTCTACACTCTTCTCATGCATAGATGGCTTCCTTTAACCCCCATGTGCATCTTGTTTTCCTTTCCCAAGAAGGTTCATGATCTTCTTCCTTTTAGTAGTGAAATTTGTGAGCTAGTCTTGCAAAACAAGGGGGGTACTTGCTTGGACCCTAAGATAAACATGATCCCACACTTTAAATTTCAGGTGACTTATGTTCTTTTATATGTAGTTGTTTAGTCAATCTTGTGTTGTTTTCAACCTCTAATTTATCTAGATGACTTATTTTTCCATTCTCTCAAAATGTTTGGTACAAGTGAATTTTGATTTACCAAATATTCCCAACTATTTGGAGTTTTACACTTCCTACCATAAAGCATTGTTATAACATATTTTCCCACGCTCATTATAAGATGCATGTTTTGGCCTAAAAATATCATTCCCTTCCGTTTTACGGACATTCTCCCTCTAAAGAACTCTTCAAAAAAACAAAAATTGAGTTCACATACACACCCTTTGTTTTGCGTAATGCATATATATGTGACTTTTACACAATCAAAACATGTATATACACTAGTCTCATTAATGGAACTAGCTTGTAATCTCTTTTTTCTCTAAAAGAAAAATTAAATGTGTGCACTATTGCACATTTTGGGGTAGGGATTATGGGTTTTGACCAAGATTTCACCTCTTATATCCCATCCCTAATTACCCAAACTACTTTTCAAAAGTATATAATAATGCCTTAAGTGGAGAAGAGAGCCAAGTACCCTTATGCTTGAAATTTCCCTCTCGGCCTTTTTTTCTACAATCCCCTTAAGATTTTAATTTATCCCCTCATATTGGAAATCCTTGTTTCTTTATCTTCCTATTGTTCTTTAGGCTTTTAATAGAGATTCCTTATCTTTCTTTTTATTTGTTTGGAATAAGACTTTGTAGAGGAGGCCTTCAATGACCCAGGGTAGAGGCATCAATAAGATGGTTCCCAACAATTCCTTCAATAAGAATTAGGTGTCTTCTAAGCCTTGTATTGCTATCAATTCCATTAAAAAGAAACACACTCCTTTCATTTCCAATTTAGTGCTTTCATAACATAGTTTATGATCATAAGTTGTTTTATTGATTTCTATCATTTGATACAACTAAGTTCTTTTTGAATATATTGTTGTCACATGTTATTTTGGTTTGTGAGTGTTGGTTCTTTTGAAAAAGTTTGAAGGAAGAGAATTTAACTAGTTAATTTTCACCACTCTTCGATTTTATAAGTAAGTCAACAAAGTTACCAACTTAGCAAGAACTCTAACCTCAAAACGAGAATCTAGACTTGAAAACCCATATTTTTACATAAAATACATGAAAGAACTCCCCTAAATAAAAAAGTGGTGCTACTAATAGCACCCTTTGCTTTAAGGTTAAAAGACCAACATTTTCCAACCATGGTGTTAAAAACCAAATATCATGAATATGAAAATTCTTAAAATTCCTAACATTTTTAAACCATGGCATTAAAACCAAATACCATGAGTACCAGAAACACTTAAATTATAACAATTTCAACCATGACACTAAAAGCCAAATATCATGACTATGAGAAACCTAAAAATCAACACCTAAATTAGAGAGTGGTCCTACCAACAAAAAATTAATTTTTTAAAGTATAAAATTATATCTCATTCAAAATATTAGCCTAAAATGACTTAACCCCCTTCTCAATGGAGAATTAAATTAGTAATATTTTTATTTTCATTATGGTATAAAAAATCACAAAAAACACCATTAAAAAAAAACGTAACACAAATTTTTAATTTTTGAATTAAAAAAAAAAATCGAATTAAATATTAAAAAAGAACTTTTTAAATAAAAATAAGTAAACAAATAATGAACCAAAAAACAAAAAGTTAAAACAATATATATACCCCCCCAAAAAAAACAATACATCAAATTGAAAACGAAAAATAAAATACACATTTTTTTTAACTTCAAAAAGCAATAGTAAAAAACTTATATTAAAAAAACTAAATCAAATAAAAGTGTGTGTATGTGTGTGTGTGTGTTTTGATAATTTGACCCAAAGACCTTGAATATTTGAGATTGAACAAGTCGGATCAATACAAATCCCAATATGAGAGCTCCTTATTACATTGAATTTGTTTCCATTCCAACTGTAGATTTTCCAAAACATACCTAGTATCCAAATATATTAGCATCATATTCATAACTTGGTGTCATTTTAACTTTGATTGGCTTCTACTTGTCCTTGGAGAGGAGTTTTTTTATCTTTTTCCAACATGGATCCATCAAAATTTTCCTATTGAATTTGTCTTTTCACCATTTATTGAAAGGTATCTCTTGGAGGTTTTGATTCTTTGATTCACTGGAGGATCATCCATATCTACTTGGTCAACCCAAGTGGGGGGTTTTCCAAAATTGTTTTTAGGAGAAACACACTCAAAGGTAGTGATCTCAATGGTAATTTACTTGTCCTTTTCCATTAGTGGAAGCTCAACACCAGCATTATTTTTCTAGGAATTACTCTTCAAATAAGCAGTTGGAATGCCAATGTTCTTAGTCTCCACATTGTTGCCTACCTTCCCATGGATTGACATTGAAGTTCCTTGCTCATTGGAAGGAATTGTTTTGAGGTTTGAAAATTTATCTTCTTTTTGCTAAATTAACACATTGCAAAGAGTGGGGGAGGAGACTTCCTTACAAATCATATAATGATATATATTGGTGTCATTCCGCCATCTTGGCTTGCAGTTGATTTTCTTGACATTATTCTTCCAAGTTTCTTCATATCAGGATCTATAGTGGCAAGAAATGTTTTCAAAATCCATGTTTTTCACCCATAAATAATCAGGACCTATTAACTTGATTTCAACAAGGAATCCCTTAACGAAATCCATCTCAACACAAATGCATGCATACAAGGGCTTCAATCAATACTTGGTGCCATCACTTCGACTGTAAAATTTGCCTAATGCAATATATATTTCTTTCAATGAAGGGATATTCCACATATGAAGAGGGAGGTTGGGAAGTATTACTCAAAACGAAGCAAAATATATTGGAGCCACCATTGAATCAGAGGGAAACCATGGTTGCATTGATAGCCCTTCACTGCCCCAAAACCATGTACTAGAGTCAGAAATCAACTTCCTATCTTCAACTTTATCGAAGACTGGAACAAAAAACAATTTGGCCAAAGGGTATTTGTTCAAATCATTAGAGATAAGAGGTTTCCAAAACTCATTGATCCAAGACTGTAGATCAACCAACTTTGGCCACAACTGCAAATCAAACCAACCTTTGCCTCTCTCAAATCTTCAAGCTTGAGAGGAATCTCAATTGAAGGGGTTTCATGGAGTGACAACTCAAACGAGGGACAAAAGTCATTTTTCACTATATCACGAAAAGGGAGAGGGTTCGCTACCTAAGAAACTTCCTTCAAGGCTTGTCCAAAACCATAGACTAGCTTCAAGGGCATCGAAGAAGAAGCAGGTGGTGGAATCAACGAGGATGCATCATACATTGTAGCTCAATGTCTGGAAGCAGAGGATACATTCAAACCAACCACCAATAATGAGGAATGAGAAGAATTGATGGCAAAAGACACGTTCTTGAGACTATTCGCTATGGCGAAAGGTAGGCCAATAGCAGAGGATGTGCCAAGGGAACTTGAGCGAATCGAAGCTATAAATTGAAGGAAGTCGAGAGAAATAAAAGTGTCAACAGAAGTTGCAGAGGATGGGACTAGAGGAGCCATGAGAGTAGGAACCTCAAGATTTTGTATATATATATATATTATATATATATATATATTATATATATATATATTATATATATATATATAGTATATATATATATTATATTAATTGTTCTTATTTATATATAGATATAGATATGAATAAATATAAAAAATAAAAACAATTAAAATTATATCGTTTAAAATTAGAAATATATGTCTGCGCACATTTGGAGATTTCCATAGCTATTCATGTTGATATTATTTTCTGAAAGAGAGAGAGAATAGCGTAGAGGAGTAAATATGTATTAAAAAAACAAAAAACAAAATCAAAACATAGTAAAAAATAAAAAACAAAATAATTAAAAAAACGATATTGCATGGGGCAAAGCTAAGCATTTCCTTTTACCATCCCCTCACAACCAACGCAACAACCAAGCCTATTTCATGGATGTCGTTCACTCCTCCATGCAACAGGCCTCACCATTGGTGCTAGGGCTAGGGGTTGGGGGCAATGTTTGTCATTTCCACTATACAATATTAATTGTTGTTTTTTTT
>APFE031490324.1:24957-40181 GCA_000404065.3 Pinus taeda
AATTATATGCGTGTTTGTGTGTTAAATTTATAATTTTTCCCCTAAAACTATTATAATTTTTTTAAGTAAAAAAAATTTAATAAGAAAATAGAAAAATCCATGAAATACCACTTTTAGATAAGTCAACTTTGAAGTTTATTATTTACTAGTTGTGAAGTCCAAAATATCAATTTATACATAATTTTGATCCCAAAATAAAATAAATTAATTAAACAAACTTTGAAAACGGTTAAACTATTTAGGGGAAAAATGGTAGACAAACTTGAAAAACATTTAAACTAACTAACATTTGAAAAAAATGTTAGACAAAGGGTGGCAGGAGCGGGTAGTGTTAAATAGTCATTCAGGGTCTAAGAAAGAAATCACTTCCAAAAGGCCTATCATTAAAAAATTAAGGGGGCTTTTATCAAGGCTTAAAAAAATGAAATATATCACATCCTTAGACAACATAATCAACTTATAGGGTTTTAAGAATGTAGGCCAAAGGCTTCAATGGAATAACACAACATCTATCTTTCTAGCTACAATAAGGTCATTTTCTGCAGTCATACCCTTTCGTCAGTTAGAAGGTACTATTCATCTTGTCTCGGGGAATATTGTTGACTTTCCCTACAACTAGGAAATAGTTGGGGAGAGATAGTTTCCTGTTAGGTAGATCATCATATGACATGTCAGTTTATTCCTGATGGAGGATAAATAACTGCTTAAATATGAATTGGAATAAAACAAGAACCAGTAGATATGGTTTTGTTTTCTGGACCTCATCCATGAGAGGATAGATGACAACAAGGTGGTTAGTATAGCTATGGAACCATAACCTACTCCTCTACTAGTTGAAGCAGCCCTAGAAAGGGATGGGTTGCCACCTAGTGATTTAGAAGACTTCACAACAACTTTGTTCCTGCGGACCATAGTAACATAATAGATTTTGATCCTTGGCATAAACGACTGCAGTCAAGGTTTCTCAAGGATTTCATTGGGTTCCCTAAAATCATCCCCTCCCATGTTGTCGATTTCACTTCCAACAAATTTTGGCTACTTGGTTTGATCCCTTGCTTCTATTTAAAACTCCTATTTTATCTGAGGGTTTGGATTTAACAAGGGTTTTTCCTCTCTAAGGCACTTTCAACCATTCTTCCACCCCAAGCACTCTCAAATCAACCTAAATTGAGCAGTTTCCTAAGATTATTCCTTGTGTTAGAGGAAGGAGAGAGCCAGAACAAAGGAGGAATTGAAGAAAGGTTCTTAGGGAAAGATCCACTCTCAACCTCTGGGGGGACTTTGAACTAGAAAGTGAGTCAGAGAAGATAGGAAAACAAAAAATGAACCATTGTGTCAAGAGGGCAGGCAAAGCTAGGCTATCATTGGTATTGGGGTGAATGTTGTAATGCAAAAGGTGGAAGCAATGGTAGGGAAATATTTGGTTGGACAAGCATGGGGTAGAAAATTTGGAGTACCATTCCTAAAATCCTAGGTCAAAAAGGAAATTGGATCAATAGTCAATAGCCCCCTCAAGGTTGCAATGCTAGCTTAGGGATGGATTCATTTGAAATTAAAGGAAGAGGTTGATGTATAAAGGGCCTCCTACAGGGTTTGGAAGATTGATTCCACTCCACTAGTTTTCAAATTTTGGATGCTCCTATTTGATGCCAAGTAGGAATAATTGGATATAGTTCTGATTTGGGTGGGACTCCCAAGTCTTACCTTGCACTTCTAGGAAGAATTAATTTTCCAAGACATTAGCAACTCATTGGTCACATATATGGAGAATTATTCCACTTATTTTACAATAGGAAATATGTCCCTAGCTCACATATTAGTCAACATTGATCTACGCGAAGGTCTGGCTAAAGAAATTGACATAGGACAAAGAGAGGAAAGAATCCAGGTATTGGACTACAAAGACATCCCATTGTGGTGCATATGATTTCATAAATATGGACACCTAGTTAGATATTGTGAGCTTCCTCTACACAAAAAGACAAATAGAGGCCCTTATAAGGAACACGATGCTAATTTCAAGAGAAAGAATCTAGCTCTAAACATGGAGACTCTAGTTGCTCAAACATTTCCAAGCAGTTAAGAACTTATTGGAAAAGCTTCCCTAAGGGAAAAAGAGGGAAACATAGCTAAAGCCTCAGTGCCAGGAAGAGCGGCCAGGAATAATGAACATAGTCTCTTAGTTCCTTCCCCTTCTATTATTTCCCCTATTTTAAATGAATGTTTCATTAACCACATAATGAATGTTGCAAGGTGTTTTGACGTTTTAATGAAATCTGAAGTGTCTCTCCCTCCTTGTCAGGCCTTCCCTATAAACCTTTCTCCTTCTTATGCCATTTACCCATGCCAAATCCTGTAGATTGATCATTCCTCACCTACATCCCGTGCCTCTCTAACCTCCCTAAGAATTTTGATGGTAGTGTTGTTCTATATAACCTTTGTTCCCAGTTGTTGGTGCCCCAGAAGGAGGTAAGTTTTTGGGGACAAGGAAATCTCTCCCTCTCCTCCACCAAAGGTTGAGGGCATGGTAGGAATTCTCACTTGTCTAAAGAAAAAGAAAAATCTCATGAATACTTAGCTAAATAAAGAAACTATTCATTAGAGGGGCCCTTAGAGCATTATCAATGCTAGAAGGGATCCAAAAATGAAGTTTCTCTCATTCAACTATTGGGGTCTCTCATGTCTCCATAAAAAATGTGTGCTTTAATGGCTAGTTGAAATTAGTGGTCTAGATATAATATTTCTTCAAGAAACTCTAGGAGAAGGTGACTTGATAGTCAAATTCCTTGAAGCTCTCTTGGTTGGATGGAGCTTCACGACATATCATGCTTATGGATGATATGGGGGAATGAACATGGGTTGGAAAACCAGTATCATTCAATTCTTAATTTTTTGGGCATGAATTCACGTTTGGGCATTCAGGCCTTCTCTCTGGATCTTGGTACCCCTATTACACTAATAAAAATCTATGGTCCATCTCTAAATCAAAACGAGTTACGAGACATGTTATTTATAAAATCCCTTATCAGGTCTAACACCTCTATTATTGGTGGTGACTTGAATTTCTCCCTTGGCTCCTCTTAATCTTGGGGTCCTCGGGAAAGGTCGAACCCTCTTGTTGATTATTTCAGGTATATGCTAGACTGGAGTAAGTTAGTGGATGTGGAACTAACCAAACTTGCTACCACCTTGCAGAACCATTGAACACAGGATGATAGGGTGGCTAAGAGATTTATAAATTCCTTATTTCAAAGGCATTGGTGGATATATTCTCCCTAATAGAACAATAGAATGGAATATGGAGAGAAATAGACCAATCCCCCATATTTCTGGAAATTAAAGGGGTATTTGAGAAGTCGACCATCCATTCCAAAATGAACTCATCCTAGTTAAAAGAGGAGGGATTATTATCCCTTTTTAAATCTCATTGGAAAACCTTTGATCCCATTTTAGGTTCTTCAATTGTTTCCCAATTCGAAGCTAATTTAAAATTGATCAGATAAAAATGAAAGAATGGGAAAAGAAGTTTAGGAATTGGTAGAGATTGAAAAGTGACTTCAGGACATTGAAATTCAAGAAGATGAAGGAGTTAAATCTCCCGATACCATAGATGCCCTCATAGACTTCGAAAAGAGGAAAAAATAATTCCTAATAGTCAATGAGGAGGAGTGGAAACTAAGATGCAGGGCCATTTGGTTGGAAAGTGGTGATGAGAACACCTAATTCGTCCAAACATATGAAAATGGGAGGAAAATGTGCAACATCATATAGTCTACAAGATCCCGATGGAAGGGTGGTCTCTAATTTTGAATGCCTAGCCTCTATGAGGAAGAATAACTTTGGAAATAATTTCTGAGCCCTTGAGGGTGCGTCAATTGTAGAAAATATCAAAATTGCACAACGCTTTCCTAGAATGGATAAAGATGAGGAGAATACGGCCATCATGGAAAAGTTTATGAGGAAGAATTTGGTTTTGCACAAATTTTAGAAGGACAAGATCCATGGATTGGATAGATGGGTTGTCAAATTTTTTATAAGTCTATACGGCATTATGGTGAGTGATCTCCTAGCAATGATTGAAGAATCTAGAAGGGAAGGGAAAACTAATCTTGCCTTCAACTCTACCTTTATTTCCCTCATCCCTAAGGTGGACCACAATGTAACCTTTAAATACTTTCATCCCATTTCTATCTACAATGTTATATACAAGGTCATATCCGAAATGATCACTTATAAACTCAATCCTATTATCTCTAAATCCATATCCAAAGAACAATTTTTCTTTTTGAAGGGGAGGCAAATCGACAAAGCAATTGGATGGCCCAAGAGGACTTACACAGTATTAAAACTTTGAATTTAAATGGGCTTGTCATTAAAATATACCTATCAAAATCCTATAACAAACTTAACAAGATTTATATCAGGCTTCTTTTGACCCATGTGGATTTCAATCCATATTTTATTGCTTGGATAATGAGTTGTATTCATACAATTTTTTTTTCTATGTTGATTAATGGATTTCCCCCCCCCGTTGTTTCATGCCCAAAGAGGAATGCAACAAGGTTTCCCCCTCTTCCCTCTTTTGTTCCTACTTGTAGCAAAGGGGCCAAGTCGGCTCCTGGCAGAGGCAACAAAGATGGGGGGTATTTTAAGGAACAACCATTGCTCAGTCTTTGGATATTACTCATATCCTTTTTGTCTATGATATTCTCATGTTTTGCAATGGGACTCTAAGAGAAGTGAACATGCTAACAATGAATCTTTCTTCTTATGGTAAAGCCATGGTATGGCCATAAACAACAGAAAATCCACTATATCCTTTAGTAATCTAGATGATGGGGAGATTTGTCATATAACCCAACTCCTCATATATGAATATAACCCACTGGATGAGGGATTGAATTAATTGGGGTTTCACCTCAAACAAAACTATTATGGCAAGGAATACTGACATTGGCTCATTGTTAAGGTGGAGAAAAGAATGAAAAATTGGGTTTTCAAGTGGCTATCAAGGGAAGACCAATTAGTTATAATAAAATCAATATTAGAATCCATTCTTGTATACTGGATGTCTCTTGAATGGATCCCTAAATGTATCCTAGAAAAAATGAGAAAAATATGTTCAAATTTCCTTTGGGATGGGATGTAAGAGCATGTGTTAAATGAGATTAAATAGAAATGCTAAAGCTCTTGGGTGGATAGGGCCTGAAGAATATTTTCTTATTCTCAAAAGCATTGGCAGTTAAGTGTAGATGGAGATTGGTCTCTTCACAAAGCCTATGGACATCATTTGTCACTCAAAAATATATCACTCTGAGTTTGTTGGAAGATTAGATAAGAAGGGTGGAAAAAAAGAGAGCTAACATTTCAGTGATTTGGAGGGTTGTCCTAAACTCTTTTGATCTCGTTGGAAATGAGTTGGAATGGAGGGTAGGTAAAGGTGACAGAGTGATACTTGGCATCGATACATGGCCTAGAATTGGACAAAGGAATTTACTGCCCTGCCCACTTATAGAACATCTGAGAGATAGAGGATGCTCTAAGCTCACTCACATTTCTAGCCCTACAAACTCTACAATTTGGAGGAAAGGATGGTTGTTTCTAAGGAGTTGGGATTAGAGGAGGAATATAGAGAAGTTTAGTGTGGCTACCTAAATGTTGTGACTGATGGCCATATAAGTTTGACAGAAAGAGAATACAAACTATTATGGAATCTAATCAAACACTTTACTGCTATGCATATGAATGAACATAACAACCTTTTTCTTTTTGTCCCTTTTGTGAAAACATGAATGCTAATTCTTCTTGATTGTATGGAAGGTGGGTTAGGTGTGGAGAGAGATGGATGTGAAGGGTCATATGACATGAGAGGCAATCAGGGTCCTTCTCCTATCTTTCATGATGTATTTCTCACAAATCGGCCTCAAAACAAGCCACTACATGTCGTCCTCCAGGATGTCTACATGATGTCCTGATTCACCTATAGGATCCCCTGTATTCATACAGGAACATGCCGAAAGCATAAGGAGTGATTTGGACAATGGTATAGGGCTTAGGGAAGGTGAGTGATGGAAGGAATAAGGCAAGGAAGAGGCTACGACTTCCTTAGAACTCAAACCCAATTTTGTATGATGGTTGGATTTGCTCAACAAGCATGGCAAGTTGTTCTTATGAAATTGATAACTTGGTTTATGGACTTAGTGGCTCTTAGCGATCATGGATGGGTGTGGTTAGGCTGGGGCTTCTGATATGAGGTCTTCCTACACTATTGAAACTCCTGCAATACACACATGAATAAAATCTACCCATAAATCATGTCAAAACAAGAAATATTTACAACAACATAAGAAAATATAATTTCATCATTCATTTGCCTAGCTCATGCATGGAAATGCTTGCAGCCTATTGTGAAACACCATGAATTCTAATACAATGCTGGAGATATTAGAAATAACAATTGCAAATTATCCTTGAAAACTGAAAGATGCTGGCCTAATTAGCAGAAAACCCTAAATTTCACAAGAAATCAGAATTCTGTCTTTTTGGGGATGAATGGGAAGTTTTCCTCAAACCATGGTCCCTAAAGTGAGGAGTGAGGCATGATCCACCTGTTATCAACCTTTTTGGTATTCCTTTATCTTTGTAAAGCTACTGCTAAAGCTATGCACAAATGGAAGAAAACTAATCAAATTCACCAATACTTGCAATGAAACAATGCCAAAATCAATTCAACAAGTAATAGATGAAATAACCTTATCATATAAGTACATTAAGAGGAACCTTTGTTTCTAGGGTTGGGCCCTAACCCAAGAGCTTCAACCCCCTGAGTCAACTCAGTGCTGGATCAAGGAAATGCTCATTTTCATTAACATATCAAAAAATACATAACAATGTTTTGCCACAATCCTTCAACTCAAAAGTTCTTAGTTATCTTTCATAAAAAAATCTGAATCCTAATGAGGCTCTAGGACTTCTTATTTATACAACTGAAGTTTCCAACAACTTCCTTAAATCTAGGGAGGTTGTGCTCCCAATCTCAAGATGAATTGGTTCTTAACTATCATCGGCTCGACTACTAATTATCCTCCTAAATCGGTTTCCTGCAACTCCGAGCTAGTGTGATTTGATTGAGGGATATTTGAATGACTGAGGATTTAATGAGGAAGATCCATCTCCTATAATCTCTCCTTATTGTCTCATTCGAGTTCCTACACATTAAATAGCCATAATTGCCATAATTTTCTCCCAAAAACTTGCAATCAATGCACATTAGACCACTAGACATAACATCTTGCTTTTAATCATCTCATTAAGCAAAATATAATTAAAACATGTAAGGATCATCCTCTTCTTTTCCCCCACCTTCTTCTTCTTCTTCTTCCTCTATTTCTTCACTCTACCCTTCTGTCTCTTCTTTTGTTTCTTCCTCTATCTCTTCTTTTTTCTCCTCTATTTCTTCTTCATTCTCCTCTGTTCCTTCTTCATTTTCCTCCTATGTTTCTTCTCTCTTCTCACTAGTAGTGATGCTTTTGTCATATTCAAGAGTTTGAATTTCTCCTTCTGCCTGCATGTCTCTGAAGGTTTTCCATGCAATAGGGAGTCTTAGGTTTTGTAGAGCATCTTGAAGGATGAATTTGATCAACCCATGATGGGCTATTTGTTGATGTTTTCCCTCTTGCACTTTGATGCTCATGTCTATCATTGATTGTAGAAGGAAATAGGGTATAATCAATCTGTTTTGAGGAGGTGTGTTCTCTCCAAATATCAGTTCTTGGAGGAGTCTGAAGTGGTATCCATACACCACACTGTATCTCCCTTCACATGATATGTATTTAATGAGGTGGTAACTGAATTTATTCCAAGGGTATGGAATGATTTCCCTTCTAACCCCATTCTTGTCCTCCATTGGCTCCTCTCCTTCCAAAAAGAAACTTTTCTTTGCAAGGGTGTCGTGATTCTACTTATAACTACAAGGGTAATTACTACTGTTAAGCCCCTCACCATAGCAGTGGCATTGGTTTTAGTGAGGGGTATGAGTGAGAGGGAAAATTCTCTAGCCACATCATCATCGTAACTCTCATCCTCTCAAATAATCCCATTCATTGGTGCCTTGTGAAAATTTCCATTATAGGAGGATGTTGGTGGATCCTTGTTGCGTTTGTGGGTTATCTCTTATTGAAAACTCCTGTCATCTTTCCCTGGTAATTGTGGAGGATTGTGAGGATACAATTCAAGAATTCTAGTAGGTGAGGGAGATTTGAATGTTAAGTTTTAGTGGCATGCAATACAATTCTCCTATACTGCAATTTTCTTAACCAAATTAAGGATTGTTTCTTCTTTCAAATGGGAAATATGGAACATATATCTCCTACCTCAATTTGTTACTTTATGGTGAGGGTAACTCTTGATTTCACCTCCCTTAGTGCCCACTGACAGTCCTCTATAAGGTTGATTCCTCTGTATCTTGTAGGCTTCCTGTAGGTTTCATGCGTTGTAGATGCTGACTATTTCCTGTAGGTGCTACTTCAGGAAGGCCAAGAGCAAATTCTTCATTTGATGAATCCTCAAAGTTGCTTATGCTCTCTTTGTATGTGAATTAATTTTTTATTTCCATATATGGATGATCATGTTGGGCGGCATGCTAGTTGTCTAAGTACGAGCACCTCCTTTTGGACCATTGGTCCAACTATCAGTCCATCATTCCACTTACCTCGTAATCATCTCCCACTCCTTTCCTACGTAACTTAACCATTTTTTACTTTATTCCATTTTTCTCTTGATTTGACTTTTGCCACATGTGGAGTGGTCTAACTATTTCCTTCTTGTCAATTGGCCAAAGGTGGCTAAGTTAACTGGCCACCTTTACTTATAAAATCAACTCTCACACAATCCTACAATTTTGATCATATCGTACTAACAAGGGAGCATGTGTAAGATGACATACCTATGGGTAAGATGATTTGATGATGATGCATGCTAGAGAGTGATGCCTCTTTGTTGCGTTCTTGCTGCATATTTTTCTGTGTATTTGCCTTTTTTTTATGCTCATTGCTTTTGATGTGAAGGTGTTGGAGATTGATGATCGTGATCTTTTTGCTATTGTTGAGATTTGGAGGAGCTTCTTCATCCTTGGAGTCCTTGTTCTAAAGATGGCTGCAAACTGTGTGGTTTCCTTTGTGGGATAGGCTGCTACATGATTTCCTACAAGATACCTACAGGATGTCATGTAGCTGCCTCTCCCCTAAAATTTCATGTTTTTTTCTCAACTTTGATGCATAAGGGATGTTGAAATGAGGGTAGAAGGGTAATAGGGAATGGTAGGTGAGAGATGTTGTCTCTAGGTATTGTTCCTCTTTCCCTCTTCTCTCTCTCTATTTTTTTTTGTAATCTGTAATCTTTTTGAATTGGTTTCTTTAATGGATGTAGGGGTGACATGGTGATGAAAGGAATGGCTATGATGTGGTGGAGTACCTGGTTTTTCATCTAGAGACATGCTTATGTCATCCCCTTGCTCTCAAACTAGCTTCTTGGGATTTTCAAGATCACTATAATTCCTACAGAAAACTCTTGTAGGTTTATAGGGAATCCTGTAGAAAACACAGAGTTTGTGTAAGATGAGTTGGAGGGGTTTATAATTGGAAGAATAGGTGAATAGTGGAAGATATGATATGGGTGGATTGAAACATAGCCCTTGTATGTCCTTTTGTCCCTCTTATGATGTGCTTATCCTCCTCTTGCTGATTTGCAAAATAGATTTTCCATTTTTTGTATATCCTTTCTTCTTCATTTTTTTCTCCTTTTTTTTACAAAAACTAGTTTGCCTCCAAGGGGATTTTCATCCTAGTTTCCTGCCTTGGGTGCCTCAAAAGAGGTTTTCACCCAGATATATTTTATTTTTCCTCTTTTTTTCAAAACACCCTTGGGCCGCCTCAAGAGGTTTTCAACCCAACAGTGGGACTCAGGTGCCTCATGGAGGTTTTCACCTGAATCTCTTTATTTTTTCCAAATTTTTAGTTTTTTTTTAATATATATATTTTTTAATTATTTTTTTTTTTTTATTATTTATTTTATTTATTTATGATTATTATATTATTATTTATTATTATTTATTATTATTATTTTTGGCAGGGACTTGGTGGGTTGGAAGCTGAGATTTGCTTTGCCACCATCACTGTCTTGTTGATGTTATTGATGAATTCCTGCTTTGACAAGGGCTTCTTGTAGATCTTTAATCTATACCCATTGACAAGCAAAGTGATAGCCTCTGCATCAATAGTTCTTATTTGTACATCACTGTTGAACCTCAGAATTTCCTTCTCCTTGGCAATTTTTCTCACTTCTTTCCCTTGCTATTCCATAAGAATACACATCCTCATCAATGATAAATGATAGATTTTGTCTTAAAGGGGAAATTAAATGATTAACATGTTATGCTTTTATGTTTTTGCTATTTGAATAATTTTTTGCAAATTAGCTACAGAACACAAGCTATTTTTCAGCTAACTGTGTGTTCCATAGCCAGTGGGACTCGGGTGCGTCATGGAGGTTTTCACCCGAATCTCTTTATTTTTTCTAATTATATATATATATATATATATATATTATATATATAATATATATATATATATATATATTATATATATATATTTTAGATATATTATATCTATATATATATATATAGATTATATATATATATTTATATATATATATATATATAATATATATATATATATATAGATAGATATATATATTCAGGGACTTGGTGGGGTGGAAGCTGAGACTTGCTTTACCACCATCACTCTCTTTTTGATGCTATTGATGAATTCCTACTTTGACAAGGGCTTCTTGTAGATCTTTAATCTATACCATTGACAAGCAAAGTGATAGCCTCTACATCAATGGTTCTTATTTGTACATCATTGTTGAACCTCAGAATTTCCTTCTCCTTGGTAAATTTTCTCACTTCTTTCCCTTCCTATTCCATAAGAATACACGCCCTCATCAATGATAAATGATAGATTTTGTCTTAAAGGCGACATTAAAAGATTAACATGTTATGCTTTTATGTTTTTTCTATTTGAATAAGTTTTTGCAAATTAGCTACAAAACGCAACATATTTTGCAGCTAACTGTGTGTTCCATAGCTACTTCTATGGTTTGGCAGGTTCCAGGTTTCAAACGAAGAAACTGGACACATGGGCATCTCTGGAATCATCTCGACATGGATCTTATCCTAGTCACCTAGCCCAGATTAATAAAAAGCTAGCTCAAGACCATAATCAAAGGAGGAGTCAAACAAACAAACCCAAGAGCAATAAGACTCTTTGTCCATTCTTCATGGTTAATTAATTGAACCCGACAGTTTTGTTGCAGCATTAACCTGGACCAGCCACCAGTGATAACGGTTTCACGCAACCATATTGCTTGACTTAAAGTTACCTGTATCTGCTCAATCATTTGCGTAGATCTATTGTAAACGTGTAGACCACCTGTAGCTATTTTCTCTCAAAAGACAGTTATGAATGTTTTCTTTAAATATCAGTTGTACAGAACTGAGAAAAGTTTGAATTATTGATGTATTAAGCTCAGACTTGCAGCTCTGTAATTTTGAACTTTTCTTTCTTGTTAATGATATGAAGTCATGTTTTTACCAAGTGATCATTTGAAAAAGTATCTTCAGCTAGTTAGCAGCTCAACTCAGTCAGTTGTAGAGGGCCCTTGCACTGAAGGAGGTTTCTTTTTCTTTTTATTTGTTTACTGTTCAATTTTAGTTTTATCATTTGCTTTAGCAGTGTTTATAACTTAGGTTGATTTCTTATAGTTTTGATTTCTTTTAGTTCTGATCGGTAGCATAATGTTAGAATTCAGTTGTGTAATCTTGTTTCTCCATTCCATTTCATAGAGGAAAAGACCTTGTTTTGAAGCAGAGTAAGGATTGAAAGTAACGAGGATGCACTATTGATTAGTTTACTCATTGTGTTTTCTTTCTTTTTGCTATTTATTTCGTAGTTCAGATTGCTAATTCACTGTATGAATGAATGTTTTTTATCACCATTTCAAGTTGATATCCATCCTAAACTAAATGGTTAAACATTCACTTTATATAAGGGTTGAAACCAATCAGTTACTTCGTAAATGTTTTATTTAGTTCATTAGATCATGAAGTATAGAAAGTTGCTTGTGTTCCATCTCAAGAAAGCTATCTTTCAAAATTGAAGGTTTGGGTAACTAGAAGTACTTCAGTTAGTTTCATTCTCTATATTTATTTCAACTAGCCTTACAAATTTCACCTTTTAATTATTGACTTAGGATCAATGACAAAATCAAATTAGTAAAAATTGAAGCACAAGCACTAGAGGATCTAATCTCTACATATATAAATTAATAGTTTATATCAACAAGCATCCATGCTCTCAAATCAGAAGAAAAAAGAAACATAACAAACCAATCATCAAGCATATAAAATGAGTAGAATGTCAAACAAATGCTAGCAACAATATTCACATGAATAAACCACAAGTAGCATCAATAAACAACAAGACATAATATGCAACAATATACGCATGAGGCCCCAACCCATACTCTCCATTGTAGTAATCAACAATGGTCGATAACATCCTCTCTTCTAATATAATAAGGTTAAGAACCCCAAAAGTCATAACATAGCATGAGGCACACCATGAACACCTCCAAGTGGATCATAATGCCAATAATAGATGGCTGAAGTAAATAGGAGAAAATAATATGACCCCCTTGAACACATGTCATATTCTAAATCAACTCCACTGCAAACAATGCTTCCTTGCCTAAAATAGAATCACAATGTGGAACAATAATCCACATGACCATGACTAAAATACATATAAAAATGAATTTACGTGGTTGTTGTAGCGACATAAGACCGGATACATGGCTAGAAGACCCAATGATAGATATCATACAAGTACATGGCTTCAAGAGAATTTACATGGTTTTATCAATAAAATACAATGTTGCTATAAATATCTCCTATGGACCAATGACTCAAAAAAATAACATAACATGATTTTTACAACATCATTAGCCCATACACATGATTGCAAACTGATTCCATGAGACTCCTCCAAAACATGCCTATCACCCTAATAACTCATCTCACAAGTGACTGGACTCTCTACCAACATGGAATGATGAAACAATAACAATTACATGGCTGTAATAATCAACATATAACATCCTACACATGGTTGGTCCAAGTCTCAAATCACCTATGTGCATGTCTGAAGTAATGACCTCATTTTATGCATAGATGTATAGCTTTTCAACCAATTGTCAATGAAGACTAAGAGCATATTTATCGCTGAAAAATGCACCCATTCACTAAGGAAAAAATATGTAAGGTTGCTACAAATAACTGAGTTAAAACAATAAGGAAAATATAAAATAGCTCATGCAAATATCATACCATACATATCTCCCCCTACACTCAATATACCTCCAATAAGCAAGTTGATCTTGCAGACATGAATGTGCATTAGGCTCATATTAACTCATCATATGTTGTTGCTAGAAATTGTACTCATAAAACCACCATACTTTTATCATACACTCCCCCTGAGCCTATGCACCTCTCATGAGCTCTATAGTCTACTAATAATATGCACGATGTAACCATGGACTACAGAGGGGGTTGATCTCACTATTTCACAGGCTGCTTCTCCTTCTTCCTCCACATAGTCTTGTATTGATTCTTTTTGTTCGTTTCTATTTTTTTCTAGCTTCTCAATGATTTTGTTTCTCATATTAGATTTTCCTTGAATAAATAGGCAACATGAAGTCTCTCACCATATGGCCAAAATTGTGGCATGTATAAAACTTCACATGGCCAAGATATGAAGCAAGAAGATTAAATCTCCTGATGCTCATGTCAAATCTATAACTTGCATGCAATGTGCTTCTCCTCCATTGGCTAGATTTTTAGTCAATTACCTTGTGACCAAATAGGTTACACGAATAAAAACAACCATAAAAATCATGATTATACCTAATGGCAAATATCCTTGGTTGTTGATACTTCTATAAGCTCCACTGATTAGATCTATATATTATGCTCCTACAATTAGCTATGACGTGTCCAAACTTGTGACAATTGTAACACTCTATCTTGTGCATTAAAGGAATGAATGGGCTTTGATTCCTTGAAATTTTACACATCTTCCATGGTCCTCTCTTGGAGCAAAGGATCTTTTGAATGTAGGTTCTCCTTAAGGTTTACTTATTTGTTGTTGGTGGATCTATTGCTTGTTTCCTTGATTACTCTTGTTGGCTATTATTCTCTACAATTCTTTTTTGTTCTACTTTGTTGTTTTTTGTCTACATGTGAACTAAACTCACCCTTTTTAAATCCAATACTAGACCTATCCAATTTTGATTTCTGGATTTCCAAAAAATTGTCCAAGCATACAATACTCTTATCCATCTTTAGATGCTTCCTCATGGACATCACTTTAGCTTCTAATTCTCTCATTGATCTTCCTTTTCTTTTTATTGTTTTCTCATGCCTTCTTTAATTCTTTCTAATTCTACCAATTTATCACTCAAGTTAATTATCTCCTCCTTAACCTTGGCCACCTTATCATCATAAATATGCAATAGTTTTTCTTTATCCTTGCATGCAATTATTAGTTTACTAATCTCAGCTCTAAGAACCTTAATATTATCCTCATCTTCACTAGGAAATTTAGCATGGCTAGAATCTGAACTATCCAAAATATAACTCAAAATTAAATCAATAATATCTATAACTTGTTGGAAATAATACTGAGAGGGCGGGTGAATCAGTATTATCAAATTCTTTTCAATATGACTTCCTGATTTATACTTAATTTAATCCTCAAATATTCATCATTAACTTGTATGTCAGTACCATATAATAATGAGCATGAAACAGGAAAAACAGAAAGTCACACCAAAGAACACCAGATATAAGGTGGAAACCCAATGTGGGTGAAAACCACCTACTGCAATATGTCTCTATCTTCTTTCAATTAGAAACTTCTTTTACAATGATTTGTACTGGTGCAGTCCTTTACTAGTACGTAGGCTGCAACCTGCATAGACCTACAACTCTCTTCTCGTTTTTCAGTCTCTCCTGGAAGGGAGCTACAAACCCCTTAGCTCTTTTACTTCTTTAAGGACCACGTTTCATTAATTTTCAAACTGGATCCATGGACATCAAATAGTCA
>APFE031490336.1:15125-28131 GCA_000404065.3 Pinus taeda
CAACAGTTACCAGGTTTTACGACGCCGGAATACGTCTCTAGCCTAAACTTCTAGATGTTGTGCGTTAGGTTCCAAAGCGTTTTTAGATTCATTAAATTTATTTTATAGTTGATCTTGTTTAAAAATTTTCCTTTCAGGTTCACCGAGTGATGTGTATACAATTCCTAAAATGCAATCTAAGATGATAAACAAATGTTTAATCTTCTTTTGGCAATGAAAATCCTAGCTACTAAGGAAAGAGAACTGAGGGTCTTTCAACAAAGAGCACAGAGCACACACTAAATTCATTGTCCTAAATCAAACCAAGTAGTCTCAATGCAAATGCACATGCATATATTTGTTTTCAGCCTTCTTAATGTATGAATGACAAGAATAACGCTAAATGCAAATCTGAATTATTTTCCAAAGCGACAATACTAACAAACTTCTTTTTCAAAATGAAGTGAAGATAAGGACGACACTTTGCGATTTCGAAATGAAAATTGTTTTCAACACTTGAAAAACTACTAATTCAAATCACATACAAGAGTAACAGTACAATCGACTATCAAGAACAATGGGATTCTCTTCTATGACTGAAAACGACGCTTGTGACACTTTCAGATCAAGGAATGAGAGTCTGATTACGCTACTTCTTTGTAAAAGAGAACTGGAAATGGCGCACAATATATAAAAACACTTACAGTTCTTTCCATAATGGAGGCGGAATGATGGAAGAGAAGAGGGTTTCCACAGAGATATACTGACCACAGACAGCAAAACTCCTGAATAGAACTAAAAAGAGTGAAGAAAAACCCTTCTTCACCTCATGAAAAGCTTAGATCACCCAACACTATGATATTCCACCAAGAAACTAACAGCACTTCCTTACAAGATACAAGATTCCAGCCTCTAGATCTCTGGGATGAGGGATCTATATATAGATGATTGCAGGGGGGTGAGTTAGCTTCTAGGATTTTGATTAGTGTCCTCTCTCTGATAGTTCTTGATTCGACTTGGAGATTTATGATCTCTTACTCATCCCTGGGCGAATTCAGAGAGGCAAGTGTCACAGGAGAAGTTTCTGGAAGATTCCATGATCATCCCCTTGCAAATTGTCTCTGCCACTTGTCTACTCTTGCCCATCACACCCTACAGAAGGGCTTTCCAATATGCATCACACTTTTTGCACTGAGCAGGTGAGATGCATCGCACCCTCTGCACTGAGCAATCTGTATGGTCTAGTTTTGACCAGTTCTGAGCAGTTTTCTGTGGAGAACTTCTGGGAGATGATGTAATCAGCCGACCTTGTTCCTTTAGGGCCTGAAACAACTATTTTAGGGACTCAGAAGCCCTTGGTTTATGGACATATATGATTGGGGTTGCAGTGCCCAAATATGTCTATAACAAATCTCATATGATTCTTGGGGTTGCATATTTGGTGATCATATCAGATTTGTGGTTGATTCTCTGATGATGCATATATGGGGCTTACATGGTGATCTTCATAAGGATAAGGAGAAGTAAAAATCTTGAATACACAATTTCATTACTTGATGATGAGTCACTCATATGCTGCTATCGACATATAATACAGTTATGATGTAGGATTCATATAGTACTTGGTGCTCACATGGATGAGGATTGTTGCTATTGATGATATCAAGAAGTCTTGACAAAATATCTTGAACTCAAGATACATAGTGCTGGATACATGGATGATTACTCAAAGTTGCATTGTTGGAGACATGATGATGAGTTCTTACCTATATGATGATAGGTTGATACTTACATATGTTGATTAATGCATATGTTCCCAACAGATGATACTTGAATGATATATAATATCATGCAGATCTTGATGTTGATGAGATGGCTATGGTGTTTTTCACATATGATATAATGTGAATGATTATGTATGTCATATGCAGAATTCTGTTCAAAAGGATGAGTTGATATCTATATGTAGACATACCTTGTTATAGGTTGAGGACTTATACACTAATGGACATATACAGGTTGTTGGTCTAGATGATGTTGACATATGCTTATGGAGCAGATCATACATTATGTATGATAGTTGTTGATGACTATCATGATCTTATTTAGATGTTTTATAAATATCATGTAAAGGTCATATCAAGACTCATGATGTAATAGTTTGTCTCTATCTATTGTAGTCATTTGATGAATCCCTTTTGGTCATATGATGTAATTTGTACCCCCACTATGCATGGGAAGGATGATGTAATATTTCAGTCATGTATAAACAATTGGTATCTGGTGTATCCCCACTTGGTTGGATGGATGAGTCAATATTGGTATATCCCCACATGGTTGGGAGATGGATGTATGTATGATTCTTTGGTGATAGGAACGTAATTTATGATAGAGTCATGTTCTTCTTGTAGAACACCTTTTTGCAGACCTTTCTTACACTCAGAGGGAGCATGGACAGATTGGTACATCTTGGCATATACAAAGGGGGAGCTCAATCAGAGATTTCAGTAGGTACTCAGGGGGAGTGTGGACAGTGGAATGTATATCAAGGAAGAGAATATATTGGTCCACCCTTTGCCCTTAATGTCAAAGGGGGAGAGTGACTTGGTATGGTTGTTGCCATCAAGTCCAAAGGGGGAGATTGTTGGCATTATGATGCATGTGTTGTACTTGATGGCAACCCACTTGTAGCAGAACAACTCACTAATATATATAACTAGATGAATCTACAGAAGAGATATCAGATGTGATAGAATACATGGGATGCATGGCAGCTCAAAGGAATCAGTTCAGATGTAATGAACAATGACAACTCATTAAGCTGACAGTTCTCAGTATGGCAAGATAACTTTGCCATAAGTCCAAAGGGGGAGATTGTTGGAATTATGATACAGGTGTTTTCCTTGATGGCAACTTACTAAGATGACAGATCACGGCTCAGGCTCACAGAATGAAGAAAAAGAGATATATGCAGGTTACCCTTGATAAAGCCGTGTATACACGTGGGTTAGTAGACCAAAAGGTGCGTATACATATACACACACTCTCATGCAAGGAAAGGCGCATACATTTGGTTTTGGTCCGTGGTATTTGGACCATGGTATTGTGATCCATGGTATTGGTCCAAGGTATCTTGTCCAACATGTTGATCCCAGGTATTTGGTCCAAGGCATTGGTTCTAAGTGGTTTTGGACCATGGTATTGAGTAAAGGCCTAAGACTATAAAAGGAGGAGAAGATCATTAGGCAAATGCACCAAGTAAGTCTCGAATATCTAATGAAGTATGCGATCTAGTATGTAGGTTATGGGTTCATGATGCCTTGCTTGATCTGAGCTAAGGAGGAATCTTAGTGATTGATGGAGAACAAGATCTAAGGATAGATCGGGCTCTAATGGCTTAGAATGAATCATCTCTATACAGTTTGATCATGTTTATTCTAGATCTGTATACTGACGCATGTAATGTTCTGTAAATATTATGATCTGGGTATAACTAAAGTTTGGAATAGCTGCAAATCATGAATGAATATTTACAGATGTATACGCTGGTTGACTGTGATAAAAACACGTACATACGCAAGTTAGATACATCTAAGTAGCATATACCATATGAGCTATGATTTTTGAAGTTACAGCTGGTTCTGGTTGTTGATGAGTTTTGATGACTGTTTACTGGTGTCAGTATTCTGCATATTCAGTTTGGTTGATTGTGTTTAGCTTCAGTGTTGATGGATGAGATCTAATAATGGATCAGGATCATAATGACTTATCTTTATGTGATCTGATGGACTAGATCTAGTTGCTAACATACGTATTATCCTTGTATATGTAATGATCTGGGTATGTCTGAAGTCAGGAAGTGCAGCGAAGTTATAAGTAAGTAATTAATGACATATACACTGGTTCGCTTTGGTGAAGTTGTGTATACACGCTGGTTCGGCTCTTCCAAGTAGCGTATGCACTCTGATGCATGATTTTTCATGATACTATTAGATATGAACATTGTTTCAGAGTTTTGTGTTCTGCTCTATGTTCTGGTGACTGAAGTTTGTTGACAGGGTTTCAATGATTTAGTATTGGGTGATTCAAAGATTGATGATGCTAGTGTTGATTGATTATGTGCTTCAATGATATTGATGGGTCTAGTATGAAAATTAGATGAAACGAGAACTTTATATTATGGTTTTGTGCTTCAGGAGTATCCAATCTGAAAATTTATGAAACGTGGTACCTGGAGGAAGAAAGAGAAGGTTGTAGCCTTTTGTAGGTTGGCACCTACATACTAGTACATCAGCTAGTACATCAGCTAGTACAAGAGCTAAGGGGGTTGTAGCTTCCTTCCAGTAATAGCTGGAAAACGAGTGAAGGTTGGAGCATTCAGTAGGCCAGCGCCTACGTACTAGTAAAAGGATTGGCTAGTACAAGAGCTAAGAGGGTTGTAGCTCCCTTCCAGGAGAAGCTAGAGAATGAGAGGAGGTTGTAACCTTCTGTAGGTAGAAGACTGCGTACTGGTATAAGGCTACACTAGTATAGAAATATTGTAAAAAGAAGTTTATTATTAAAGAAAGATAGAGACAAATTACAACAGGTGGTTTTCACCCAGATTGGGTTTCCACCTTACATCATGGTGTTCATGTGTGTTTCTTGTGTGTGATAACCTGTTCTGTTTTACTGCACCTGTTTACTATTCATATGGTTAATGAAGTTTTGATGCACAGATTAAAGATTAACTTTTAATGGATTAACTGAATCATAAGTTTACTAGATATACGCTAGTTGCATTAGACACAGTTGCGTGTACACGTGGGTTCCCTTAACAGAAGTAGCGTATATAAATCTAAGTATGGAAAATGAAAAATTTATTGATTTGATAATACTGATTCACCCCCCCCCTCTCAGTATTATTTCCAACATGCTAATCATAGAAAGGAAATGGTTCCACTTGATATTAAGAAAAATCTTAGTTACAATAGTGTAGTTTAAGGCTTTCTCTTCCAATAATTCAGAACCCCTTCTCATATCTAAGAGAGGGGATTTGTAGTTTCAGAACAAAAGATAAAGATAGAAAATACAATAACAACTTTAAGCGGTCTTATACAAAAGTACCTAAAAGGGACATATTTGGAATCAGTTACAACATATTGTTTGTGCTTGGGACGAAGGCTATCCTCTAATGCGCTATTGAAAATCATAGATATCAATAAAATTCTTCAATTCAGGTGGAGACTTGGGCTATATACGCATCTGGTTAGTGAATCTCTCAATGCTCGCAGCATTTGTGTGGTAGTGTTTGATAAACATTGGAGCACTAGCCACCCATTGTTTGATTTCACTAGGAATTGCCAATGGCGCTCTAATTTAGTCTTAGTCGGCTGATCAATAATCTCGTGCCTTTTACTGGAAGATTCTTGCCAAGTCTTAGTCATCAGTTTGATCTCGGGTAAAGTTCCCTCGGGACAACTCAAGATGAGATTAGCTTGGAGAAAATTATCACTGATTACCTCAATGATATTACTTGAAATGTCTCATGCCTAATAAACTTCTACTTCTGCCTGCTTGATGTGATTCTCCCACTCTCTAAAAATAAACTCTTTATGGGCCTCTTCAATTTTAGGAACATTGGATAATATTCCTTCTGCACTTTCTTGCCAGATTAAGAAACCAGAAATTTTCTACTCTATATCTTAGAAGTAACTTTTAATATCAAATAGTTAGTCTACCGGGGAGCAATCTATCCTACACTAATCATGAATAATTTCTAATTTTTGGAAAAATACTATATGTTGTTAGGTAAGAGGAGTGTTTAACTCTTTAGCCTCTTTCTTAAATTTGGTTAACTCTAGATTGACACTCAAATGTTCAATCCTTCTCTGCAACTCTTGAATCTGTGTGTCTTTGATCTGTGTATCAACATCATATTGTATTATGAGGGAATGAAAATTGTGTTGCATCTCTATCACCTCTCCCTTCTAGTGCTCTGTTATCTTTTACTTTTATGTTTCAATGCTTTGTTCTAATAGTGAAATTCTCTCTTCTTTCTCCTTGAGTAGTTGTTGAACTTCTATCGCTTTGTTAATAGTAGTTGAGTCATAGGCACCTATGAATTGAGTAAGCCTACCCAATTCCTCTGTAGGTATTGTTGTGGAGCCCTTCCATAACACTTCAAAAGATGCGTTACCATGAGCTAATGCCTGGGACTAGTCAATCTTTCTCTTCTTTCTCTCCTTTTTTACTAAAACTTTCTGTTGAGGGTTGTAGAAAATGTCTAGTGGAGGAATCTCCTTGATCCTTAAAACAACTTCATAAGAGGGGAAGGTTGGTATGATTTTTATATGTTTATCATCCAAAGGCTTCTCAGGAACCTTCGTTGTTATCGAAGTCTATTCAATATTCTTGAGAGTGTCCCGAAGCTTCATTTGTTAAGGATTCCTAGCATCCTGAGACTCATACATTTGATGGAGAAATGAATAAGTCACAATATGCCAAAGCATGGTTGCTTAGGATGAATAAGTTCTTCATATTACATGATTACTCAGAGAACATCAAGTCTAGGATAACGAATTTCATTATTAAAGGTAAAGAAGACATTTGTTGTGAAGATGTAAAGAATGTCAGGGGAATTTGGGAAGAAGAGTTGACTTTGAGTGAGTTCGAGAGACTTTTCAGGAAGAAGTATATATCGAAGAGATATTATGATTATAGGGAAAAATAATTCTATGAGTTGATGAAGGGATCCATGACCGATGAGGAGTACACTAGTAGATTCTTGGAGCTATTGAGGTATGGGCCTTATCTTAAGGAGGAGAAAGTGAAGATTTAGAGATTCATTAGTGGGATATCGGTATCATTCAAGGACGGGATTGAGTTTTATAAACCTAGATCATTCGAGGAAGCCATCAGGAAGCTAAAGCATTGTTATAAGAAATCAAAGAGAAGATTTGAGACTAACAGGATTGGAAAAGTGTTGATAAGAATAAATGGAAATGGGATAAGAAGCCAACAATACCTCGGGACACATGTAACAAAGAGAATACAACATCCCCTAAGAAGTTCAAAGCATGTGATAGAGGACAGGGATTTCGGTCTAAGGAAAAAAGAAAGGTGATGGTAGGAAACCTTTACAGTGTTGGACTTGTGGTGGAGAGAATCGTAGGAGATATTATCCACAACATCAAGGTGGTAGACCTTAAATCTATAGTGCACAGGAAGCATAGGTATGGGGGGTTATGGACAGAGTATTCCATGGGTCTATGCAGCATTGGATAACAGGCAAGAAGATCACCAGGAATCTATTATCTAGATGGACAGTAAGCTTTGTGATCAATTTGTTTCTATTTTGATTGACCCTAGATATACATTATAATTATATTATGTTAATCCTGACCTAGTGGATAAGTGTGGTTTGAATAAACAAGTTCATCCAGAGTCTTGGTTAGTGCAGTTGGCCATGGGTCCGAAGAAAGAATTCATCACTCAGTAAGAGCTTGTGCATTTGAGTTTAATGGTATTCCTGCATCATCGCATTTTAATGTGCTTCCATTGGGATCATATAGTATGATTTTGGGTATGAATTGACTATATCTTCACAAGACCAAAGTGGATTGTTATGACAAGGCCATTGAGTGCTTGGACGACAATTGGGAACAAAGAATATTGCAGGGTAAGAAGAAGGCAACGTCATTCAAAATGGTTACACCTATGCCGGCAAAGCACAGTTGCAAGAAATGGTGTGTGTTATTTGTAGTACATATGTCCAGTGATAAATGTAAGGATGTAGAATTTTGAGAAGGTACCCAGTTCTACAGCAGTTTCAGGATGTATTTCTCACAAAGATTCTAGATTTATCGCCTCATAGACAAGTGGAATTTTCTAATGAGTTGGTACCAGGGGGTTCACCAATGTTGTTTGTGAAGAAGGATGGTACTCTCAGATTATGTGTTGATTACAGGCAGTTGAATAAGGTGACCATCAAAAACAAGTATCATTTTCCAAGGATTGATGACTTATTTGACTAGTTGAATGGAGTGACATTGTTCTCAAAGATTGACTTGAGATCTCGATATCATCAGGTACACATTAAAGAAGAGGACATCTATAAGACTGCTTTTCAGACCAGGTATGGGCATTATGAGTTTGTTGTAGTTCCATTTGGTTTGACTAATGCTCCAACTAATTTTTTTTCTTATTGAATAGTGTATTTCATCCTTATCTGGACAGGTTTGTTATTGTATTCATTGATGATATATTGATATATTCCAAGAATGAGAAATAGCATGCCAAACACTTAGCAACGGTACTTAGATTCCTAAGAGAGAATTAGTTGTATGTCAAGCATAGAAAATGTAGTTTATTTAATATAGTGGTATGTTACTTGGGGCATGTTGTTTCCTAGGAAGGCATAGTAGTGGATCCGGAAAAGAAAAGCTATCATGGAACGGGCAGCCCCTAGAAATGTGTATGAGGTAAGATCATTCATGGGGTTAACATGTTATTACAGGAGGTTCATCAAGAACTTCTCATAGATTGCTTATCCTATTACATCATCGCAGAGGAAAGGTAGGAAATTTGAATGGACAGAGGAATGTGCAATTAGTTTTGAGCAGTTGAAACAGTTGTTGACCAATGCTCTAGTTTTAAAGCTTACAAATCTAGAGAAAGAGTTTGTGGTGTGTACAGATGCTTACAAGAAATGACTAATTGGTAGGGTGTTGATGCAAGAGATATTTGGTATGTTATGAATCAAGGAAACTAAATGAGCATGAGAAGAATTGTGTTACACATGATCTTGATTTGGTAGTGATCATCCATGCTTTGAAGTTGTGGAGGCATTACCTTCTTTTCAGGGGGTTTTTACTAATGAGCGACCACAGTGGTTTGAGATACTTGTTTTACCAACTAAATTTGAGTGTCAGGAAAGATAGATGGTTGGCCATGATTAGTGAGTTTGACTTTGAGATTAGTTACATTAAAGTGAAAGATAACAAAGTTGCAGATTCTCTTAGAAAGAAAGTATAGGTAAATCACATAGCAGCTATGAGCTTCCATGGGATAGATTTACAGAATTGGATCTTGCAAATAAGACAACAAGATGACAGGTATAGGGAGCTTATGCATAGGTTACAACAGGGTACAGGTGATTAGGATGTGGACTATCATCTCACAGTAGATGGTTTGGTCATATTTAGGGACAGGATCTATGTGCCAAAAAAGAGCGACCTCAAGAAGCTTATCTTGAGGGAATTTCATGTTAAACCATATTCGGGTCACCTAGGATATTAGAAGACATTGATAGTGGTGAAGGAGTTCTATTATTGGTTGAATTTCAAGAAGTAAGTGGCAGAGGTTGTGGCTAGGTTCTTGTATTGTCAACAGGTAAAAGAAGTTTGTAAGAATCCAGGTGGATTACTACAGTCGATTATGATTCCAGAGTGGAAATGGGGAGTCATTTCCATGGATTTCATTACAGGTTTTTCGAGGACATCTAGACAACATGATTCTATCATGATTGTGGTGGATAGGTTGACAAAAGTAACACACTTCATTCCAGTGAATTCTACCTATTTAGCTAATGATGTAGCACAGGCCTTCATCAAAGATATAGTGAGGTTTCATGGTGTACCAAAGAAGATCGTATCAGACAAAGATGTCAATTTCACTTCTAAGTTCTAGAAATATTTGTTTGCTGGTTTGGGTACATAGTTGGCCTTAAATACATCTTATCATCCACAGACAGATGGACAAGAAGATAGGGTCAATAGGATTTTGGAGGACATGTTGAGAATGTTTGTCAGGCATTAGTAGAGAAAGTGGGAAGAGTGTATTCCACTGGTTGAGTTCACTTATAACAATGTGTAGCAAGAGTCTCCAAGGATCAGTGCATTTAAGGAAATATATGGGTAGAGTTGTAATACTCCATTCAGTTGGATTAATCTAGTGAAAAGGGTGTTGATAAGACTAGTCATTTTTGCAAAGATGGAACAAGAAATGTAGGTAATCAAGAAGAATTTGAAGGCAACAGATGATAGACATAAGAGTTATGCAAATCAGAACTACATGTTTAAGGAGTTTCAGGTTGGGGAACATGTGTACTTGCACATTAATCCCAAGAAGAGCTCCTTAAGGATTGGATCATGTTCCAAGCTGGCACCTCAGTATTGTAGACCTTTCAAGATTCTTAAGGGATTGGACCAGTAGCCTATCGACTTGAACTACCTCCGATAGTGAAAGTCCATAATGTGTTCCATGTTTCATTGCTTAAGAATTATGTTAGAGATGTTGATCATGTGATTTACTGGTTTGTATTGCAGGTGGAGCCAAAAGGAGAATTCCAGCCAGAACCTCAGTGAATTTTGCAGAGAAAAATGCTCATGCTCCGAAACTGAGCAATTGAGCAAGTTAAAGTACATTGGAAGCACTTTGGGCCCCATGAATCTAAATGGGAGATGGTTGATCAGATGCAGGCTATGTATCCGTCATTATTCGCTAGTTGAGAGTGTGTCTTTTGGTATATGATTTGGTGTGGAATTTTTGTATATGTATATATGTCTATGGATGTAAATACTACCATGAGTTGTGTTATAAATATCCCATAAGCGATATGGTTGTCATGTAATTATGTTGTTATGTTTGTTATGTTGGTTTTCTTCTAGTAGGTTTTTCATTGTAAATATTGCAACAAGCTAAGTTATAAAGTTCCATGGGCAGCATGTTTTTCTTTTCAACATTCTTGTTGGTTGTAGGTGTTATTGAACACCGAGGATGGTGTTCCCCCAAGGGGGAGGGTTCTATGACATCCCTAGTCAAAAATCCATGTAATAAAATTAGTAAAGGCAAAATAATACCCAAGGTCATGGGACATGCATTACAATTTGAAGGTTGGGAAAAAACATAGTGATGGGGATCACTTATGATTAAGAAATTCCTATGGAAATTGGCAAAGGAAACGAATAAGGTTTCGGAAATGAATGAGGAATTAATTGGTATTTTATTTATGAAAATAATGGAGAATAGGAGAAAAGGAAGGTGAAAGGTCACAAGTTGCATGTGAGGAGGAAGTTGAAGGAAAATAATGGAAAATGATTAAAATAGAGGCCTCATTAATAAAAAGGCTTATGAGGATCTATACACATCTTTTTCTAGTGTTAAGCCTTTGTCAGTTTTAGCATAGAGCTCTCTCTTATATTCCCTCTCTCATGCTCTTGGACACTTAGAGCTTTATTGGAGCACTCTTGGAAGAGAGTGACATACTTGGGATTTAGAGAAAGAAGGAAAAGGAAAATAAAGAAAGTGCAAGAGGACAGTGGGATCAACAGCTATAGCTGGATTGCTTTGTAGGTATCGAATTTCATGTATGATTTCCTTGCTATTTTTTGCATGCATGGCACATGCATGTGGTTTCTTGGTTATGATCTGTCATTGGCATGGAGGATTTCCTGGATTGACAATGGTTTTCCCTAGCCTTTCCATTTCCTGGATAGACATGGTGTTGTGGGTTATTCCTTTTGTTTTCTAGTTGGTGGTCATGTTCCTTATGGTTGTGGCTTGAGTTATTAGTTCTTGTAGCCTTGGTTTGACAAACACTCGAGAATCCCTGTAACAGCTTGGGTTGAGTTACTAGTCCTGGAAGCCTTGGTTGGAAAAACTCTATTGAACCCTTGGTGGGTTGATTTACTAGTGCTGGAAGCCTTGGTTGGACAAACTCTCTAGAGCCTAGCAACAATTGTGGGTTGAGTTACTAATCCTGGAAGCCTTGGTTGGAAAAAATGCTCTGGAGCCTTAGACATCTTGCGTAGGGACCAGTCTGGTAATGGTTAGTGATGTCCAACTGTGAGGTGGAATCATTGTTCAAGGGTTGAGTTGGTTTATCCTCTGGAATCCCTAGTTTGGTTTTGTTTTGGTTATGCCATGAGATCCCACATTCATGCTTGGCATATGGCATGGGGGTGATTGGATGAAAGAGAGATTTGGTTCGGCCCAATCTATGGTCGGGTGGTACTTGGAAGTCCCTGACATGGTTGGATTTACATATGTTAATATAAGCTCTTTTTCCTTTGGTATCGCATGATTAAATGTGTTTTTCATTATGTGGCTTTAGTGTTTACTTCATCATTGATCTATCTCTAGTTATTTGTTGGTTATAAGCATGTTTTATGATAAACTTGATGTATGGCTCTCATTATGTTTTGGTTATTAGATGAAATATTAATGAATGAATAACCTAGTAGATAACAAGAACTTATTGGAAGGAGAAATTAGTCCTCCTTGATGATTCTTAGTTAAGTATGAGACTCCTATGCTTAGATCTATTATTATGACTTGTAGATTTCATGTTTATGATATGTTTGATGAAATGCATGTCATGGATGATAGGGGTTAGGTCAATTCTTTATTCAATTTTTTCCATTAGTAGCCTAGTTTCAATGTTATTTATCAATTCTGGAAGTTTCATGAAGTTATGGGCAGAGGCCTGAGTCCTAGCCTTGAAAAAGTGGCTCAAATTTTGGTGTCATTGGCACAGAACTACATGAAAAAGGCAACAGTCACGTGGATTCCTTGGTGTGGGAGTGACTGGAGTTCTTAGTCACATGGAATTACTTTCATGGGAACAATTGGGGGTCTAGCTCAGCAAAACATCAAGTTGTCTAAGGGGTTGGGCACCTAGAAGGGTTAATTGTCTCTTGAAGGTTTGTACCTCCTGACAAAGGTCGGATTGGTCTTGTCTTGTCGGTTCCACTTCCTTAATTGTACATTGGGAGTTTAATCATATCATAGTAACTCTTCATCACATGTTTACCTCAATTGGCCGGTTAGATTAAGTAAATGTGGGAGGAGGGTGTTACGGAAAACTTAAATTAGTTATGAACCAGACTTAATCTAATTAAAATAAAAAGGAAATATAACATTTAACTATCTTATAGCTCTCCAAGGGGCCCTCCCATTGAGTGTAAATGTTACGAATTAAAATCAAATCGACTAAGGATGCATTCACACATTAGGAATAGAGTATTGATTAATAAAAGTAGAGAGT
>APFE031490336.1:28151-87187 GCA_000404065.3 Pinus taeda
AAACAAATATAGACAAGCAAACAAGCTATTCGCTCCCTAGTGGAGTCACCATTTTGTTATCGAGAAATCTAGTGTCTATGCAGAGCTGCTAGTCCCACTAAGACGGGTAGCTATCTTAGAAACAAATAGAATAAGTTACTTTTGTTTTCTTTTACAAGAAGTAGATAGGAGAGGAGCAAAGAATACCAACCTCAATCTCTCGCTTGGTTCCTTGCTTGTTCCTTCTCCTCTCTAATAGGTCTTTGTCACTCCTTCTTTGATCACTTCGCTTCAATGAGTACCTGTAATGTCAAAGCAGCATAATACATCCAAAATACAGAGATCTACAATCATAAACAATATAGAACCAGATATATATTGACCACACAAATGCATATATCATCAATCATACAAGAATGTGGAGGAAAACTTGAATAGCTTTATTGATAAAAGAGTAGAAGAGAGGATTACAACCAATTGATCTGACCCAGCATCATCCTCCCAGCATGAAAGCCCTTCTTCACCTCATGAAAAGCTTAGATCACCCAACACTATGATATTCCACCAAGAAACTAACAGCACTTCCTTACAAGATACAAGATTCCAGCCTCTAGATCTCTGGGATGAGGGATCTATATATAGATGATTGCAGGGGGGTGAGTTAGCTTCTAGGATTTTGATTAGTGTCCTCTCTCTGATAGTTCTTGATTCGACTTGGAGATTTATGATCTCTTACTCATCCCTGGGCGAATTCAGAGAGGCAAGTGTCACAGGAGAAGTTTCTGGAAGATTCCATGATCATCCCCTTGCAAATTGTCTCTGCCACTTGTCTACTCTTGCCCATCACACCCTACAGAAGGGCTTTCCAATATGCATCACACTTTTTGCACTGAGCAGGTGAGATGCATCGCACCCTCTGCACTGAGCAATCTGTATGGTCTAGTTTTGACCAGTTCTGAGCAGTTTTCTGTGGAGAACTTCTGGGAGATGATGTAATCAGCCGACCTTGTTCCTTTAGGGCCTGAAACAACTATTTTAGGGACTCAGAAGCCCTTGGTTTATGGACATATATGATTGGGGTTGCAGTGCCCAAATATGTCTATAACAAATCTCATATGATTCTTGGGGTTGCATATTTGGTGATCATATCAGATTTGTGGTTGATTCTCTGATGATGCATATATGGGGCTTACATGGTGATCTTCATAAGGATAAGGAGAAGTAAAAATCTTGAATACACAATTTCATTACTTGATGATGAGTCACTCATATGCTGCTATCGACATATAATACAGTTATGATGTAGGATTCATATAGTACTTGGTGCTCACATGGATGAGGATTGTTGCTATTGATGATATCAAGAAGTCTTGACAAAATATCTTGAACTCAAGATACATAGTGCTGGATACATGGATGATTACTCAAAGTTGCATTGTTGGAGACATGATGATGAGTTCTTACCTATATGATGATAGGTTGATACTTACATATGTTGATTAATGCATATGTTCCCAACAGATGATACTTGAATGATATATAATATCATGCAGATCTTGATGTTGATGAGATGGCTATGGTGTTTTTCACATATGATATAATGTGAATGATTATGTATGTCATATGCAGAATTCTGTTCAAAAGGATGAGTTGATATCTATATGTAGACATACCTTGTTATAGGTTGAGGACTTATACACTAATGGACATATACAGGTTGTTGGTCTAGATGATGTTGACATATGCTTATGGAGCAGATCATACATTATGTATGATAGTTGTTGATGACTATCATGATCTTATTTAGATGTTTTATAAATATCATGTAAAGGTCATATCAAGACTCATGATGTAATAGTTTGTCTCTATCTATTGTAGTCATTTGATGAATCCCTTTTGGTCATATGATGTAATTTGTACCCCCACTATGCATGGGAAGGATGATGTAATATTTCAGTCATGTATAAACAATTGGTATCTGGTGTATCCCCACTTGGTTGGATGGATGAGTCAATATTGGTATATTCCCCACATGGTTGGGACAGGGGGGAGAAATCTTCTATTAAGCCTAATGGATGTATGTATGGGTCTTGGTGATAGGAGGTATTTATGATAGAGTCATGTTCTCTTGTTAGAACACCTTTTTGCAGGACCTTTCTTACACTCGGAGGGCGCATGGACAAATTAGGACCATCTTGCAATATCAAAGGGGGAGTCAATCAAAGATTTCAGTAGGTACTCAGGGGGTGTGGACAGCGGAATTTATATCAAGGGAAGAGAATATATTGGTACCTTTGCCTTAATGTCACAGGGGAGAGTGACTTGAACTTCGGTATGGTTGTCCATCAAGTCCAAAGGGGGAGATTGTTGGCATTATGATGCATGTGTTGTACTTGATGGCAACCCACTTGTAGCAGAACAACTCACTAATATATATAACTAGATGAATCTACAGAAGAGATATCAGATGTGATAGAATACATGGGATGCATGGCAGCTCAAAGGAATCAGTTCAGATGTAATGAACAATGACAACTCATTAAGCTGACAGTTCTCAGTATGGCAAGATAACTTTGCCATAAGTCCAAAGGGGGAGATTGTTGGAATTATGATACAGGTGTTTTCCTTGATGGCAACTTACTAAGATGACAGATCACGGCTCAGGCTCACAGAATGAAGAAAAAGAGATATATGCAGGTTACCCTTGATAAAGCCGTGTATACACGTGGGTTAGTAGACCAAAAGGTGCGTATACATATACACACACTCTCATGCAAGGAAAGGCGCATACATTTGGTTTTGGTCCGTGGTATTTGGACCATGGTATTGTGATCCATGGTATTGGTCCAAGGTATCTTGTCCAACATGTTGATCCCAGGTATTTGGTCCAAGGCATTGGTTCTAAGTGGTTTTGGACCATGGTATTGAGTAAAGGCCTAAGACTATAAAAGGAGGAGAAGATCATTAGGCAAATGCACCAAGTAAGTCTCGAATATCTAATGAAGTATGCGATCTAGTATGTAGGTTATGGGTTCATGATGCCTTGCTTGATCTGAGCTAAGGAGGAATCTTAGTGATTGATGGAGAACAAGATCTAAGGATAGATCGGGCTCTAATGGCTTAGAATGAATCATCTCTATACAGTTTGATCATGTTTATTCTAGATCTGTATACTGACGCATGTAATGTTCTGTAAATATTATGATCTGGGTATAACTAAAGTTTGGAATAGCTGCAAATCATGAATGAATATTTACAGATGTATACGCTGGTTGACTGTGATAAAAACACGTACATACGCAAGTTAGATACATCTAAGTAGCATATACCATATGAGCTATGATTTTTGAAGTTACAGCTGGTTCTGGTTGTTGATGAGTTTTGATGACTGTTTACTGGTGTCAGTATTCTGCATATTCAGTTTGGTTGATTGTGTTTAGCTTCAGTGTTGATGGATGAGATCTAATAATGGATCAGGATCATAATGACTTATCTTTATGTGATCTGATGGACTAGATCTAGTTGCTAACATACGTATTATCCTTGTATATGTAATGATCTGGGTATGTCTGAAGTCAGGAAGTGCAGCGAAGTTATAAGTAAGTAATTAATGACATATACACTGGTTCGCTTTGGTGAAGTTGTGTATACACGCTGGTTCGGCTCTTCCAAGTAGCGTATGCACTCTGATGCATGATTTTTCATGATACTATTAGATATGAACATTGTTTCAGAGTTTTGTGTTCTGCTCTATGTTCTGGTGACTGAAGTTTGTTGACAGGGTTTCAATGATTTAGTATTGGGTGATTCAAAGATTGATGATGCTAGTGTTGATTGATTATGTGCTTCAATGATATTGATGGGTCTAGTATGAAAATTAGATGAAACGAGAACTTTATATTATGGTTTTGTGCTTCAGGAGTATCCAATCTGAAAATTTATGAAACGTGGTACCTGGAGGAAGAAAGAGAAGGTTGTAGCCTTTTGTAGGTTGGCACCTACATACTAGTACATCAGCTAGTACATCAGCTAGTACAAGAGCTAAGGGGGTTGTAGCTTCCTTCCAGTAATAGCTGGAAAACGAGTGAAGGTTGGAGCATTCAGTAGGCCAGCGCCTACGTACTAGTAAAAGGATTGGCTAGTACAAGAGCTAAGAGGGTTGTAGCTCCCTTCCAGGAGAAGCTAGAGAATGAGAGGAGGTTGTAACCTTCTGTAGGTAGAAGACTGCGTACTGGTATAAGGCTACACTAGTATAGAAATATTGTAAAAAGAAGTTTATTATTAAAGAAAGATAGAGACAAATTACAACAGGTGGTTTTCACCCTGATTCACCCCCCCCCTCTCAGTATTATTTCCAACATGCTAATCATAGAAAGGAAATGGTTCCACTTGATATTAAGAAAAATCTTAGTTACAATAGTGTAGTTTAAGGCTTTCTCTTCCAATAATTCAGAACCCCTTCTCATATCTAAGAGAGGGGATTTGTAGTTTCAGAACAAAAGATAAAGATAGAAAATACAATAACAACTTTAAGCGGTCTTATACAAAAGTACCTAAAAGGGACATATTTGGAATCAGTTACAACATATTGTTTGTGCTTGGGACGAAGGCTATCCTCTAATGCGCTATTGAAAATCATAGATATCAATAAAATTCTTCAATTCAGGTGGAGACTTGGGCTATATACGCATCTGGTTAGTGAATCTCTCAATGCTCGCAGCATTTGTGTGGTAGTGTTTGATAAACATTGGAGCACTAGCCACCCATTGTTTGATTTCACTAGGAATTGCCAATGGCGCTCTAATTTAGTCTTAGTCGGCTGATCAATAATCTCGTGCCTTTTACTGGAAGATTCTTGCCAAGTCTTAGTCATCAGTTTGATCTCGGGTAAAGTTCCCTCGGGACAACTCAAGATGAGATTAGCTTGGAGAAAATTATCACTGATTACCTCAATGATATTACTTGAAATGTCTCATGCCTAATAAACTTCTACTTCTGCCTGCTTGATGTGATTCTCCCACTCTCTAAAAATAAACTCTTTATGGGCCTCTTCAATTTTAGGAACATTGGATAATATTCCTTCTGCACTTTCTTGCCAGATTAAGAAACCAGAAATTTTCTACTCTATATCTTAGAAGTAACTTTTAATATCAAATAGTTAGTCTACCGGGGAGCAATCTATCCTACACTAATCATGAATAATTTCTAATTTTTGGAAAAATACTATATGTTGTTAGGTAAGAGGAGTGTTTAACTCTTTAGCCTCTTTCTTAAATTTGGTTAACTCTAGATTGACACTCAAATGTTCAATCCTTCTCTGCAACTCTTGAATCTGTGTGTCTTTGATCTGTGTATCAACATCATATTGTATTATGAGGGAATGAAAATTGTGTTGCATCTCTATCACCTCTCCCTTCTAGTGCTCTGTTATCTTTTACTTTTATGTTTCAATGCTTTGTTCTAATAGTGAAATTCTCTCTTCTTTCTCCTTGAGTAGTTGTTGAACTTCTATCGCTTTGTTAATAGTAGTTGAGTCATAGGCACCTATGAATTGAGTAAGCCTACCCAATTCCTCTGTAGGTATTGTTGTGGAGCCCTTCCATAACACTTCAAAAGATGCGTTACCATGAGCTAATGCCTGGGACTAGTCAATCTTTCTCTTCTTTCTCTCCTTTTTTACTAAAACTTTCTGTTGAGGGTTGTAGAAAATGTCTAGTGGAGGAATCTCCTTGATCCTTAAAACAACTTCATAAGAGGGGAAGGTTGGTATGATTTTTATATGTTTATCATCCAAAGGCTTCTCAGGAACCTTCGTTGTTATCGAAGTCTATTCAATATTCTTGAGAGTGTCCCGAAGCTTCATTTGTTAAGGATTCCTAGCATCCTGAGACTCATACATTTGATGGAGAAATGAATAAGTCACAATATGCCAAAGCATGGTTGCTTAGGATGAATAAGTTCTTCATATTACATGATTACTCAGAGAACATCAAGTCTAGGATAACGAATTTCATTATTAAAGGTAAAGAAGACATTTGTTGTGAAGATGTAAAGAATGTCAGGGGAATTTGGGAAGAAGAGTTGACTTTGAGTGAGTTCGAGAGACTTTTCAGGAAGAAGTATATATCGAAGAGATATTATGATTATAGGGAAAAATAATTCTATGAGTTGATGAAGGGATCCATGACCGATGAGGAGTACACTAGTAGATTCTTGGAGCTATTGAGGTATGGGCCTTATCTTAAGGAGGAGAAAGTGAAGATTTAGAGATTCATTAGTGGGATATCGGTATCATTCAAGGACGGGATTGAGTTTTATAAACCTAGATCATTCGAGGAAGCCATCAGGAAGCTAAAGCATTGTTATAAGAAATCAAAGAGAAGATTTGAGACTAACAGGATTGGAAAAGTGTTGATAAGAATAAATGGAAATGGGATAAGAAGCCAACAATACCTCGGGACACATGTAACAAAGAGAATACAACATCCCCTAAGAAGTTCAAAGCATGTGATAGAGGACAGGGATTTCGGTCTAAGGAAAAAAGAAAGGTGATGGTAGGAAACCTTTACAGTGTTGGACTTGTGGTGGAGAGAATCGTAGGAGATATTATCCACAACATCAAGGTGGTAGACCTTAAATCTATAGTGCACAGGAAGCATAGGTATGGGGGGTTATGGACAGAGTATTCCATGGGTCTATGCAGCATTGGATAACAGGCAAGAAGATCACCAGGAATCTATTATCTAGATGGACAGTAAGCTTTGTGATCAATTTGTTTCTATTTTGATTGACCCTAGATATACATTATAATTATATTATGTTAATCCTGACCTAGTGGATAAGTGTGGTTTGAATAAACAAGTTCATCCAGAGTCTTGGTTAGTGCAGTTGGCCATGGGTCCGAAGAAAGAATTCATCACTCAGTAAGAGCTTGTGCATTTGAGTTTAATGGTATTCCTGCATCATCGCATTTTAATGTGCTTCCATTGGGATCATATAGTATGATTTTGGGTATGAATTGACTATATCTTCACAAGACCAAAGTGGATTGTTATGACAAGGCCATTGAGTGCTTGGACGACAATTGGGAACAAAGAATATTGCAGGGTAAGAAGAAGGCAACGTCATTCAAAATGGTTACACCTATGCCGGCAAAGCACAGTTGCAAGAAATGGTGTGTGTTATTTGTAGTACATATGTCCAGTGATAAATGTAAGGATGTAGAATTTTGAGAAGGTACCCAGTTCTACAGCAGTTTCAGGATGTATTTCTCACAAAGATTCTAGATTTATCGCCTCATAGACAAGTGGAATTTTCTAATGAGTTGGTACCAGGGGGTTCACCAATGTTGTTTGTGAAGAAGGATGGTACTCTCAGATTATGTGTTGATTACAGGCAGTTGAATAAGGTGACCATCAAAAACAAGTATCATTTTCCAAGGATTGATGACTTATTTGACTAGTTGAATGGAGTGACATTGTTCTCAAAGATTGACTTGAGATCTCGATATCATCAGGTACACATTAAAGAAGAGGACATCTATAAGACTGCTTTTCAGACCAGGTATGGGCATTATGAGTTTGTTGTAGTTCCATTTGGTTTGACTAATGCTCCAACTAATTTTTTTTCTTATTGAATAGTGTATTTCATCCTTATCTGGACAGGTTTGTTATTGTATTCATTGATGATATATTGATATATTCCAAGAATGAGAAATAGCATGCCAAACACTTAGCAACGGTACTTAGATTCCTAAGAGAGAATTAGTTGTATGTCAAGCATAGAAAATGTAGTTTATTTAATATAGTGGTATGTTACTTGGGGCATGTTGTTTCCTAGGAAGGCATAGTAGTGGATCCGGAAAAGAAAAGCTATCATGGAACGGGCAGCCCCTAGAAATGTGTATGAGGTAAGATCATTCATGGGGTTAACATGTTATTACAGGAGGTTCATCAAGAACTTCTCATAGATTGCTTATCCTATTACATCATCGCAGAGGAAAGGTAGGAAATTTGAATGGACAGAGGAATGTGCAATTAGTTTTGAGCAGTTGAAACAGTTGTTGACCAATGCTCTAGTTTTAAAGCTTACAAATCTAGAGAAAGAGTTTGTGGTGTGTACAGATGCTTACAAGAAATGACTAATTGGTAGGGTGTTGATGCAAGAGATATTTGGTATGTTATGAATCAAGGAAACTAAATGAGCATGAGAAGAATTGTGTTACACATGATCTTGATTTGGTAGTGATCATCCATGCTTTGAAGTTGTGGAGGCATTACCTTCTTTTCAGGGGGTTTTTACTAATGAGCGACCACAGTGGTTTGAGATACTTGTTTTACCAACTAAATTTGAGTGTCAGGAAAGATAGATGGTTGGCCATGATTAGTGAGTTTGACTTTGAGATTAGTTACATTAAAGTGAAAGATAACAAAGTTGCAGATTCTCTTAGAAAGAAAGTATAGGTAAATCACATAGCAGCTATGAGCTTCCATGGGATAGATTTACAGAATTGGATCTTGCAAATAAGACAACAAGATGACAGGTATAGGGAGCTTATGCATAGGTTACAACAGGGTACAGGTGATTAGGATGTGGACTATCATCTCACAGTAGATGGTTTGGTCATATTTAGGGACAGGATCTATGTGCCAAAAAAGAGCGACCTCAAGAAGCTTATCTTGAGGGAATTTCATGTTAAACCATATTCGGGTCACCTAGGATATTAGAAGACATTGATAGTGGTGAAGGAGTTCTATTATTGGTTGAATTTCAAGAAGTAAGTGGCAGAGGTTGTGGCTAGGTTCTTGTATTGTCAACAGGTAAAAGAAGTTTGTAAGAATCCAGGTGGATTACTACAGTCGATTATGATTCCAGAGTGGAAATGGGGAGTCATTTCCATGGATTTCATTACAGGTTTTTCGAGGACATCTAGACAACATGATTCTATCATGATTGTGGTGGATAGGTTGACAAAAGTAACACACTTCATTCCAGTGAATTCTACCTATTTAGCTAATGATGTAGCACAGGCCTTCATCAAAGATATAGTGAGGTTTCATGGTGTACCAAAGAAGATCGTATCAGACAAAGATGTCAATTTCACTTCTAAGTTCTAGAAATATTTGTTTGCTGGTTTGGGTACATAGTTGGCCTTAAATACATCTTATCATCCACAGACAGATGGACAAGAAGATAGGGTCAATAGGATTTTGGAGGACATGTTGAGAATGTTTGTCAGGCATTAGTAGAGAAAGTGGGAAGAGTGTATTCCACTGGTTGAGTTCACTTATAACAATGTGTAGCAAGAGTCTCCAAGGATCAGTGCATTTAAGGAAATATATGGGTAGAGTTGTAATACTCCATTCAGTTGGATTAATCTAGTGAAAAGGGTGTTGATAAGACTAGTCATTTTTGCAAAGATGGAACAAGAAATGTAGGTAATCAAGAAGAATTTGAAGGCAACAGATGATAGACATAAGAGTTATGCAAATCAGAACTACATGTTTAAGGAGTTTCAGGTTGGGGAACATGTGTACTTGCACATTAATCCCAAGAAGAGCTCCTTAAGGATTGGATCATGTTCCAAGCTGGCACCTCAGTATTGTAGACCTTTCAAGATTCTTAAGGGATTGGACCAGTAGCCTATCGACTTGAACTACCTCCGATAGTGAAAGTCCATAATGTGTTCCATGTTTCATTGCTTAAGAATTATGTTAGAGATGTTGATCATGTGATTTACTGGTTTGTATTGCAGGTGGAGCCAAAAGGAGAATTCCAGCCAGAACCTCAGTGAATTTTGCAGAGAAAAATGCTCATGCTCCGAAACTGAGCAATTGAGCAAGTTAAAGTACATTGGAAGCACTTTGGGCCCCATGAATCTAAATGGGAGATGGTTGATCAGATGCAGGCTATGTATCCGTCATTATTCGCTAGTTGAGAGTGTGTCTTTTGGTATATGATTTGGTGTGGAATTTTTGTATATGTATATATGTCTATGGATGTAAATACTACCATGAGTTGTGTTATAAATATCCCATAAGCGATATGGTTGTCATGTAATTATGTTGTTATGTTTGTTATGTTGGTTTTCTTCTAGTAGGTTTTTCATTGTAAATATTGCAACAAGCTAAGTTATAAAGTTCCATGGGCAGCATGTTTTTCTTTTCAACATTCTTGTTGGTTGTAGGTGTTATTGAACACCGAGGATGGTGTTCCCCCAAGGGGGAGGGTTCTATGACATCCCTAGTCAAAAATCCATGTAATAAAATTAGTAAAGGCAAAATAATACCCAAGGTCATGGGACATGCATTACAATTTGAAGGTTGGGAAAAAACATAGTGATGGGGATCACTTATGATTAAGAAATTCCTATGGAAATTGGCAAAGGAAACGAATAAGGTTTCGGAAATGAATGAGGAATTAATTGGTATTTTATTTATGAAAATAATGGAGAATAGGAGAAAAGGAAGGTGAAAGGTCACAAGTTGCATGTGAGGAGGAAGTTGAAGGAAAATAATGGAAAATGATTAAAATAGAGGCCTCATTAATAAAAAGGCTTATGAGGATCTATACACATCTTTTTCTAGTGTTAAGCCTTTGTCAGTTTTAGCATAGAGCTCTCTCTTATATTCCCTCTCTCATGCTCTTGGACACTTAGAGCTTTATTGGAGCACTCTTGGAAGAGAGTGACATACTTGGGATTTAGAGAAAGAAGGAAAAGGAAAATAAAGAAAGTGCAAGAGGACAGTGGGATCAACAGCTATAGCTGGATTGCTTTGTAGGTATCGAATTTCATGTATGATTTCCTTGCTATTTTTTGCATGCATGGCACATGCATGTGGTTTCTTGGTTATGATCTGTCATTGGCATGGAGGATTTCCTGGATTGACAATGGTTTTCCCTAGCCTTTCCATTTCCTGGATAGACATGGTGTTGTGGGTTATTCCTTTTGTTTTCTAGTTGGTGGTCATGTTCCTTATGGTTGTGGCTTGAGTTATTAGTTCTTGTAGCCTTGGTTTGACAAACACTCGAGAATCCCTGTAACAGCTTGGGTTGAGTTACTAGTCCTGGAAGCCTTGGTTGGAAAAACTCTATTGAACCCTTGGTGGGTTGATTTACTAGTGCTGGAAGCCTTGGTTGGACAAACTCTCTAGAGCCTAGCAACAATTGTGGGTTGAGTTACTAATCCTGGAAGCCTTGGTTGGAAAAAATGCTCTGGAGCCTTAGACATCTTGCGTAGGGACCAGTCTGGTAATGGTTAGTGATGTCCAACTGTGAGGTGGAATCATTGTTCAAGGGTTGAGTTGGTTTATCCTCTGGAATCCCTAGTTTGGTTTTGTTTTGGTTATGCCATGAGATCCCACATTCATGCTTGGCATATGGCATGGGGGTGATTGGATGAAAGAGAGATTTGGTTCGGCCCAATCTATGGTCGGGTGGTACTTGGAAGTCCCTGACATGGTTGGATTTACATATGTTAATATAAGCTCTTTTTCCTTTGGTATCGCATGATTAAATGTGTTTTTCATTATGTGGCTTTAGTGTTTACTTCATCATTGATCTATCTCTAGTTATTTGTTGGTTATAAGCATGTTTTATGATAAACTTGATGTATGGCTCTCATTATGTTTTGGTTATTAGATGAAATATTAATGAATGAATAACCTAGTAGATAACAAGAACTTATTGGAAGGAGAAATTAGTCCTCCTTGATGATTCTTAGTTAAGTATGAGACTCCTATGCTTAGATCTATTATTATGACTTGTAGATTTCATGTTTATGATATGTTTGATGAAATGCATGTCATGGATGATAGGGGTTAGGTCAATTCTTTATTCAATTTTTTCCATTAGTAGCCTAGTTTCAATGTTATTTATCAATTCTGGAAGTTTCATGAAGTTATGGGCAGAGGCCTGAGTCCTAGCCTTGAAAAAGTGGCTCAAATTTTGGTGTCATTGGCACAGAACTACATGAAAAAGGCAACAGTCACGTGGATTCCTTGGTGTGGGAGTGACTGGAGTTCTTAGTCACATGGAATTACTTTCATGGGAACAATTGGGGGTCTAGCTCAGCAAAACATCAAGTTGTCTAAGGGGTTGGGCACCTAGAAGGGTTAATTGTCTCTTGAAGGTTTGTACCTCCTGACAAAGGTCGGATTGGTCTTGTCTTGTCGGTTCCACTTCCTTAATTGTACATTGGGAGTTTAATCATATCATAGTAACTCTTCATCACATGTTTACCTCAATTGGCCGGTTAGATTAAGTAAATGTGGGAGGAGGGTGTTACGGAAAACTTAAATTAGTTATGAACCAGACTTAATCTAATTAAAATAAAAAGGAAATATAACATTTAACTATCTTATAGCTCTCCAAGGGGCCCTCCCATTGAGTGTAAATGTTACGAATTAAAATCAAATCGACTAAGGATGCATTCACACATTAGGAATAGAGTATTGATTAATAAAAGTAGAGAGTTTTTTGCACAATCTAAAATAGAATACTTAGCATAAATCCTTTAAATCTAACTTGAAAATTAAGGAGAAATTTATATATTAGCAAATTAACAACTTAAAGAAAGAAATGTCGGGAGACAAGTTTATAGATTGACAACACAATTTTGTATTTTGTTTATGAAATAGATCTTAGCATGATTTTCTCTGTCGTAGAAAATCATGCAATTCTTCTTCTACATATAAGCCACATGTAAATTGCTTGCTTGATATCATTTTTTCCAAGATTTCTTGAAACCTAAACCACTTCCTGAAACCTTTACACATGAATGGAACAGTGTTGACCTGGATGTTTGACTGAAAAGATTCTCAATCTACTCGATCCTTTGAGTTGGCATAATAGGTGCATAAGCATGTCCTTGACATTTGGAATCTACTCATGTCCTTTTTTCTCTTTGCAAGTATTTTCATACTGTCTAACCTTGGATTGAGCTATGGAAAATTCAGTCAGCTATGGAAATGTTACAATTTGATAGCCAAAGAGGTATTTTAGTCAATTTCATAAAGAAAGTCTAGATTATGGGCAATAGTGATTTAATATCTTTTGTCATAGCTGAAGTGAATGTTTTTTCACTTCTAATTCATTTCTCAAAATAAATTCAAGGCCATACAATGTAGCATTTTGCTTCTGAATATCATATAATTGATTACATACACTGTAATGCATTATAACAAATCTTGTCAAATGCACTTGCAATTTATCAATGCAAATTTTGGAAAAATAGAATAGTAATGCTTAGTGATCTCAAAGAGCCTCATTATAATTGTATACCATGCCTTAAGAAATGCCTCTGGATTTGTCATGCCCATAAATATTATCTATTAGAGCAACGGAAAACTCCATCATTGTTCCAGGACCTTTGCTTGTAATCAACTTTCCATCGATCACAAGTCTTGCATAAACATCACTCTGATCTACTAGTTTGTTTGAAAAGTACGGATGAGTTGTTGCCTTCTTATCCTATAAAATAGAAATGCAAATATGAAAATCCTTCAAATACTAAAGAAACATGGAGATTTAAGCAACTTGGAGACAATATTTTGTTAGTTTGTTACAGCAAGAAACATGCAAAGGTCATACAAAACTTTAGGAGCCCTTTGGGTTCTAGTACTAGTGCTAGAGATGCATGGATAGCTCCATAAACCCTATTTTATAATTCTTTCTCTCTCAGTAGCTTTCTCAAGGGCTCACACAATCCCAACCTTTCTTCTCCAGGAATTCCACCTTGTAAATATACAAGAAGCCATGATTCAATTTAATGTAATGGTTCAACTAATGCTATGAATTTAGTCACAAATAACCAGAAGACATGATTTGTCAAGACTAAACCATTTATGATTCCTGTTCAAACTCAGAATTTCCTTCTCCTTGACATTTGTTCTCACCTTTTTCTCTCATTTTCTCATAAGACTACAGACCCAATCAATGATAAATGCTAGGTTTTGTCGTAGGAAAGCATTAAAATGATCACCATATTATATTTTCATGTTCTTGCTAGTTTAATAGATTTTTGCAAATTAGCTACAGAACGCAATCTATTCTGCAGCTAACAGTGGATTCCATAGCTACTCTCATGGTTTGGCAAGTTACAGGTGTTAAATGAAGAACTGGGCCACATGAGAATTTCCAGAATCATATCCACATGGATTCTATCCTATTCACTTGGTCCAGATCAACAGAAAAGCATGCCTAAAGTCATGGTCAAAGGTGGAGTCAAATACATTATCGAGAAGCAGTAGGACTCTTGATTTTCTCTTTCATAGCTAATCAAGAGTCTAACAATTTTGTTGAAGATTTAATTCGAATTAAGCCACCTGTAGCTGATCAGAAGTTAAACGGTCCTATCACAATTCGAATTAAGCCACTTGTAGCAAGTTTTTCTCATAAACAGTCATGTTAGATTTAATTCGAATTATCCACCTGTAGTAAGTTTTCCTCTTAAACAGATATGTTATTTTCCTATAAATATCAGTTGCATGGAACCGAGAAGTAGTTAGAAGCTAGAAGGAATTATAGGCCTTTTGTTGATACTCTGTATTTAGACTTCATTTTGTTCACAATACAAACTTCATTTTGTTAATGATGGTTTAAAGTGCATCTTTAACTAGCTAGCATTCCAGCCAATTAGTTGTAGAGGGCCCCTGCACTAAAGGAGGTTTTTCACTTGTTATTCTCAGTTTAATTTCTATTACTCTGTTTTCAACAAGTCTGTTTTTCTAATTTAGAATGATGTTTCATTTCAGTTTTTAACCAATGGTGTAAGGATAAAATCACAACTATGCAGCCTTGTTCTTCTGAGATATTTTATGGCAAAATGACTTTGTTCCCAAAACTAAATGATGATTGAAGTAATAAGAATACACAATTGCTTAGTTTCTTACTGTTTTGTTATCATTTTCTTAGAACGGAACTGTCAATTAACTGTGTTAATAGATGTTCTCAAAAAAACATTTCAAAATGATGATGATCCTAACTTAAATGGTTAAATATCTAATTCATACAGTGATTGAATTTACTCAATACATTGTTAGTTTTACATGTGTTTATCTTTTCTTTTCTGCTTTCAAGTCCTTACTTAGTTGCATCACTTGACATTCCAAAAAATCATTTCAAGGAGATTGATTTCATCATATTCCAAAATTGAATGGTTGAATGTTTAAATGAATGCAAATACTGAGTTACCAAAACCCTCAACTTTCATTGCCATTTCCACATAAACCAAATCAATTACCTACCCAACCATTTCCAAACCCCAACAATAAAAATCCTCAGAATACCTATATGGTGGAAGGACAACACTTTCCAAATTATATGATCACTCCTTTAGATCTCAATGATGTCCAACTGAGATCTGGTAGGATATTAGAAAAGAAATAACCTTCTGTTGTTATTCAAGAACAAGACAATTCTGAGGAAGATTCTCTACATCAACAAAAAAAGTTTTGAAGGAACATCTCCTCAAAACAAGAATACCGAAAATGGAAAACAAAAAGAACCAATAAACTGAACTCCTATCATAGAGCAACCACCAGTGTCCACTTTTACACCTCCTTTTCCTGAAAGATTATAAGTTGATAGAGGGGTAGAAAAGCATATTATGTTGCCTAATTATGATTTCCTAGATGAATTGAAAAATGTCTGTATCAAAATCCCTTTGTTACAATCCAATAAGGATATCCAAACTCTAGCTAAAACAATAAAGGAGTTTAGCATGAAGAAACCAGGAAGAAAAACAAAAGAAGTAAAAAGAATTCAGCTAGCAAGAAAAATAGCAGACATAATGATGGGAAAAATTTCCATACAAAAATATGTAGATCTAGGAAGTCTAGTTGTAAAAACACATATCAATGGAGTTGAAATTTTGAATACATTGATTGATTTAGGAGCAGCAATAAACATCATGAGCAAACAAACCACGGAATAGATCAAATTTCCTAATATTCTTTATACACCTACATTACTGCAATTGGCAGATAGATCTGTAATCAAACCAGATGGTGTGTTAGAAGATATTTCAGTTTCCTTAGACTCTTGGGAGTACCCTGTTGATTTTATGATCCTAACCCCAAAGAACAATCTAGGAGGACATCCACTTATATTAGGAAGACATTGGTTGGCTGTTGTTGATGCTTTTATTCGCTGTAGATCTAGTGATATGTATATCTCTGATGGTAATTCAACTAAGAAATTCACTCTATATCCTCCAGCAAGAACAATCACAGAGATAGATGACAAAGAATGGATTGATGATGAAAATGATATTCAACCTCTATTTACTATTTCAACTATTAGTGAAGATAGTCAAATCTTAAATACAATGGAAAATTTTGAATCATCTCCAAAATATGAACATGATCAATTTCAAGAAAAATCCAATATTGAATATTTGTCATCTAGGCAGATGTCTCTTTATTCTATGGAAGAATTTGGTAGCTCTAAAGTTGAAATCTTTCCTGGGAAAACATTGAACATAAACAGTAACTTGGAAAAAATACAACAGGAAAAGCTAATCAAAACTTTACAACAACATTCTTCTACATATGCATGGGAATACATTGACATGAAAGGAATTAGTCCTAAGACTTGTATGCATCACATCTACATTGAGGAAAATTGTAAACCTATTAGACAACCTCAAAGAAGGATGAAACCAAATATTAGGGAAATTGTGAAAGAGGAGTTGCAAAAATTGCTGAATGTAAACTTTATTTACCCAATTTCAGACAGCCAGTGGGTTTCTGCTCTAGTGATTGTGCCTAAAAATAATGGTAAATGGAGGGTATGTATTGATTATCGAGAATTGAATAAAGCTACCCTAAAAGATCATTTTCCTTTGCCCTTTATAGATCAAGTGTTAGATACATTTGCAGGTAAGAAGTATTTCTCATTTTTGGATGGTTTTAGTGGTTACAATCAGATTCAGGTAGCACCTGAAGATCAAGATAAAACCACATTCACCTGCCTATGGGGAACTTATGCCTACCAAGTACTCCCTTTTGGATTGTGCAATGCACCTGCAACATTCCAAAGAGCAGTACTAGGAATTTTTTCTGATCTAATACATGATTGTGTAGAGGTGTATATGGATGACTTTATTGTTTATGGGAATACATTTGAAGAAGCTTTAGAAAATTTGGAAAAAGTTCTTAAAAGGTGTAAGGAAGCAAACCTTTCACTAAGCCATGAAAAATGTTTTATGATGTTTGCAGAAGGGATTGGTTTAAGACATCACATTTCAGGAGATGGAATTAAGGTTGATAAATCTAAAGTTGAAGTCATCTCTAAATTATCAATTCCAAGTTGTCAAAAGGATGTTCGAAGTTTTCTAGGATTCACAGGATACTATAGAAGGTTTATAGAAAATTTCACTAAAATAGCATCCCCACTCTTCAAATTACTCACCAAATATTATGAATTCAATTGGAATCATGATTACCAGTTGGCATTTGAGACTTTAAAAGAAAAAATTCCTGATGCACCCATCTTAAGAGGTCCAAATTGGAAACTACCTTTTCACATTTCAACAGATGCTTCAGATACAGCTCTCGAAGATGTATTAGGACAAAAAGATTTGAACCTTTATGCCATCTATTACACAAGCGAGAATTTGACTCCCACTGAGTTAAATTACATTGTAACTAAAAATGAATTCTTAGTTGTTGTTCATGCTATCAACAAGTTCAGACATTACATAACAAGCTATGAAACCTTTGTTCATACAGATCACTCTACAATTAGGTACTTAATGAATAAACCTATTACTAATGGTAGAGTTACAAGATGGTTATTACTCTTGCAAGAATTCAACATCACTGTTCTAGATAGACCTAGAAAACAAAACACATTTGCTGATTTCTTGTCTAGAATTCAAAATATCAAAGATGACACTCCAGTTGAAGATAAATTTCCTAATGAATATCTTTTTGCAGTAACTACTCAAACCCCTTGGTTTGCAGATATTGCTAATTACTTAGTCACATGAAAATTACCTTCAAATTTGTTTTGTAAGGAGAAAAGAAAATTCATTCAAAAAAGTGCAAGTTACTCATGGATTACTAATGAATTGTATAAAACAGGTCCAGATCTCATGATCAGAAGACGTGTTCGAGAAGATGAAATGCCTAAAATTATTAAGGCATGTCATGATGAACCTTGTGGTGGACACTTTGCTGACAAGAGAACAGCCTATAAAATCCTTCATTTAGGATATTATTGGCCCTCCATCTTCTGAGATGCCAAAGAATGTGTCAAAAGGTGTGATAGCTGCCAAAGAGTAGGGAAACCTGCTCCTTCAAATGAAATGCCACTACAAACTCAAGTACTCATTGAACCTTTTGAAAAATGGGCCTTGGATTTTGTTGGACCAATTAATCCTCCATTTAAACAAAAGAAGTATATTTTGGTATGCATTGATGATGTCACCAAATGGGTAGAGGCTAATGCATTACCTTTTGCTAATGAAAAATTTGTAGTTAATTTTGTTTTTGAAGACATCTTCACTCATTTTGGTGTTCCAAGAGAAATTGTGACAGATCAAGGATCTCAATTTACGTCTAAAATGGTGGAAATACTTGTGGAAGAATACAAGATAGAACATAGAAAGTCTACTCCTTACCATCCACAAGAAAATGGTCAAGTTGAATCTACCAATAAGATGATTGAAGGAATTCTCACCAACATTGTACATCTACACAGAAGATATTGAGCAGAAAGGCTTCTTGAAGCCTTATGGGCCTACAGAACTACATGGAGGAAAACAACAAGACATATTCCCTATGAACTTGTTTATGGGAAGCAAGTCTTGTTCCCTATATAGTTTCAAATCAAAACCTTCAAGATGGCAATCCAATTGGCACTGGATTTATCAAAAGCACAGAAACATAGATTAGAGAAATTCAATGAGCTTGATGAAATCAAGCAAGATGCAGTTCAAAGAACCAGTTTAGTCCAACAGCAAAGGGCTAAATGGCATGATAGGTATATCAAGGAGAAGAAGTTTCAAGCAGGGGATTGGCCACTTTTGTTCGATTCAAAATTCAAAGATTTTCAAGGAAAGTTTCAGACTCATTGGCTTGGGCCGTATGAGATTGAAGAAGTCTTTAATAATGGAGTAGTGAGAATATGGACAATAGATGAAAGAAATGTACCTCTTCTTGTGAATGGTAATCCGCTGAAGATATATCATAAGCCAATTTCAAGAGAGGATTTTGTCAAAATTTTCCAAGATAACACTGAAATGAAGTTGGTGAAGAAGAATTCTTCTTCTCCACTAACTTAGTTTTTCCTGTATATATATATATATATAACATAAAAAAAAAATAAAAATAAAAAGAAAACATAAAATTTAATATAAATAAAATGTATAAGTATGAAAACCAATTGTTCATTGGCATACTTATACAGGAAATACAGGGTGAAAATTAGAGATTTCTAACATCCTATATTTCCCATTTTCTTTTTGTAATAAGTAGTCACATAAAGCTACATTCTTTTGCAGTTCCTAATCTGCGAATTCATTTATTTTCATTTCATATCACTTCACTTTCATTCCCTTTTACTGTTATATTCCATTTCCATTTCATTTCACATTCGTGTTCCATAGCCATGCTTCATTTTTATCATGTTCTGCAACTAATTCCATTCTACAGCTAATTTGATTCTGCAGCCATACCTCATTCCGCAACTCTGTTCCAAAAAAATGATGATTGCAGGGAATTGAAGAATATTTTTTTTGAAGACTGATATGCTAAAAAGGGTATCTATGAATCAACATCAAAGAAAACAACAAACGAAAAGGTTAAGTTCTAAGAGGTAAAGTACAAGAATTTATTTTAAATAGCAAGGTTAGAACATAAATCATATATAATATGGATATTCATATGTTTCCTTGACGAATCATCATTTGATTTGATTGCAATCTCCATCGTACTGCATATTCGCCACATCCTCCATATTTTTTCACATAACGGTCCATAATTAACTCCCTAATTATTTTTAACGGTCATGACTACGATGTCACATACTTGTCCATGTTTCTCCAAAACCCCTACCATCTACTTATTTCATAAAAACCCGCAGTACCTTTCACCATATTCGCAATCAATCCATTTCATAAAACTAGGAAGGGTAATTTTGAAGGTTGAGAACTCTGCGTAGTAGAAGGCATGGGGCTAATTGTTAGATCAGAACCGGTAGGAGAAAAGTATATGGAAGGATACCCACAGCTCAAAGAAATGTTGTAGAAAGTTGGATGGCTCAAATTTATCAATAAATTTGATGGTTTTCATAAGGAGATTACAAAATCCTTTGCTCGATTTCTTGATGGCACAGAGGTAGAAGTTGGGGATATTAAGTTTGCAGTAACTGAGTCATTCATAACCGAGGCTATAGAAATTCCAAGGCATGGTGAAAGATGGTTCAAAAAAAAGGAATTCCACAGTGAATCATGGAAAGTAATACTCAAAAACCTAGGTATGGACGTCTCTATTTTTAGAAAAGGAATTCCCATTTCAGCTCTTAAAAGTAAGTGGAGGAACATGCTCTTGATATTACAGAAATTTATCACCTGTGAGGGGAGATTTGGTGGCGTGTATGTCTATCATATCAGTTTACTGATGAATTTCCTAGAAAACAGAGAAATCAATCTTCCTTTCTTCCTGCTAAATAGTTTAAGAAGGATGGCGTCAAATAGGCAAAAGAAAATAGATTTCATAGATACAACCATGTATCATCATGGGCTGATAAAGGTATTGATTTAGTTTCATTTAAAAAGCATAGGAGATACCTGGGAGAATTTCCTCATTAGAAACCATTTCCAGGAAGCACCAGAGTCACCTAACGAAGATAATGTTAGAAGAAGCAGAAGAAAAAAGACTGGTATAACTTTTGAAGACAAACCTAAGTCTTCATTACAGAAAGATGATGAAAATTTGATCTCTAAAGAACTGACAGAAATCAGGAAACAAATCAGGGCAAGAGGAAAGATAAGAAAGGAGAAAAAGGTCACAGATGAGGAGAATGTAAGTCATCCACAATTTAGAAGAAGCTCTAGACTCTGAGGTTTGGTAAAGAAAACATCATCAAAAGGGACAGAGCTTATAAACTTAGATGAAGAGACCCCAAAAACATCTTCTATTAACATCCCTTATGCACACAATCCTCAAAATTCTCCTGATCATCATTTTGAAGGTAGCCCAAGCAGAAGATCTCTAGGCATGGACCCAGTGCAGCAACAAACATATGATTATATAGAATCAATGGAGAAGAGAAGTGCCTCAATGAACCCAGAACCTTCTATCAATCCACAAGAACCTCTAATTGACACTCTCAAACAGGAAATTTACGAATTAGAGATACTAAATAGACATATCAAACAAGAGAATGAAACCTTGAAGGAACAAAATAAATTGGACAAGGCAATTCATGATAATACCATTCTGCATCGAGGACTATGGTATAAGAAAAATAGGAAGTTTAAAAGAAAGAATAAGATTTTTAACAGAGAAGTCATTAACCTCAAGTATAGGCTTCTTATGAGAAAACCCAAAATGACGGTAACTTCAAAGAAAAGCAAAAGAAAAAAATTGGATGTACTAGTAGAGGTGTCTAACCAAATGCATTAGAGAAGAAGAACTCACAATTTTGGCAAAATGCATGAGGACATGCAATGATTTTGTAGTGGGGTATGTTGAACCTCAGAATTACCTTCTCCTTGACATTTGTTCTCACCTTTTTCTCTCATTTTCTCATAAGACTACAGACCTAATCAATGATAAATGCTAGGTTTTGTCTTAGGAAAGCATTAAAATGATCACCATATTATATTTTTAAGTTCTTTCTATTTTAATATATTTTTGCAAATTAGCTACAAAACATGGCCTATTTTGCAGCTAACTGTGGATTTCTTAACTACTCTCATGGTTTGGTAGGTTACAGGTGCCAAATGAAGCACTGGGCCAGATGGGTATTTCTAGAATCATCTCCACATGGATTCTATCCTATTCATTGGGTCCAGATTGACAGAAAAGCATGCCTAAAGTCATGGTCAAAGATGGAGTCAAATACGTTATCTAGAAGCAGTAGGACTCTTGATTTGCTCTTTCGTAGCTAATCAAGAGTCTAACAATTATGTTGAAGATTTAATTCGAATTAAGCCACCTGTAGCTAATCAGAAGTTAAACAGTCCTATTACAATTCGAATTAAGCCACTTGTAGCAATTTTTCTCATAAACAATCATGTTATATTTAATTTGAATTAGCCGCATGTAGCAAGTTTTTCTCTTAAACAATTATGTTATTTTCTTATAAATATTGGTTGCATGGAACCGACAAGTAGTTAGAAGCTACAAGGAATTACAAGCATTTTGCTGATACTCTGTATTCATACTTCGTTTTGTTAATGATAGTTTAAAGTGAATCTTTAACTAGCTAGCATTCCAGCCACATCAGTTGCAGAGGGCCCCTACACTTAAGGAGGTTTTTCACTTGTTGTTTTCAGTTTAATTTCTATTACTCTATTTTCAACTAGTCAGTTTTTTTAATTTAGAATGATGTTTCATTTTAGTTTTTAACCATAGTGTAAGGCTAAAATCACAACTGTGCAACCTTTTTCTTCTGAGATATTTTATGGAAAAATGACTTTGTTTCCAAAACTGAATGAATATTGAACTAATAAGAATACACAGGGGTTTAGTTTTCTTACTGTTTTGTTATTCATTTTCTTAGAACAAAACTGTCAATTAACTATGTTAATAGATGTTCTCAAAAAAACATTTCAAAATGATGATGATCCTAACTTAAATGGTTAAATATCTAATTCATACAGTGATTGAATTTACTCAGTACATTAGTTTTACATGCTTTTACCTTTTCTTTTTTGCTTTCAGGTCCTTACTTAGTTGCATCACTTGACATTCCAAAAAAACATTTCAAGGAGATTGATTTCATCATATTCCAAAATTGAATGGTTGACTGTTTAAATGAATGCAATTACTGAGTTACCTTCTACATCAATATCACTTTTGGTTTTAAGAATTAGATCCATGGATTAGGACTAATGATAAGATAAGATAGGTGCTATGTTTTCTTATTAGGTTCTAGCTAGTCAACAGTTCTTGGTCCATTTTTAGGAGATTAGACTAACTTAGGAACCTTTCCTTTCCTTCAAAATTCAATAGATCCATTTAAATTTTCTCATAGGTGGTATATTCTTAGACATCAAAGAACAGAAACCCCCAAAACAAACATAAAATACAAAACAATGAAGTAAGAGAAAAGTTAACTAAGCACATATAGTGCATCACACTTCATCAGTCTACAAACCTTGGTTGATAATTTATGAAAGAAATTTAGGACACTAAATTGACTAAACAACTCCAAAATTCAAGATAAAGTTTAATAAATTTGAATATAAAGCTATACTAGACCATAATTTCACAACTCCTAATTTGCAACAACCATGCAACTAAACACTAATATATCTTGTCTTTCCCCACCACCCTCTCACCCAAGGTGAAAAAGTAGCCAAGGTTCAAGTTGTGGATGTGGGGATACCATGTTAAAAAATAGTGTGCACTGGGTGCAAGATAAAGTGTGCATCACAAATATAAAATATGTAAAAAATTTAAAATCAAGTCTGAAAAATGTAAAAATAGTTACTAGTGTGTTTAGTTTTCACAACATAATTTTATGAGCTAACGAATTGGAGTCAACCATTCACTCATCATCAATGTAGAAAGGAAGATAGAATGAGTGAGGTTCTACATGATTAAAGTGTTAGAATTTCAAGAATAATGATGAATTCATTAACTTGATAATCACTTGTGAATGTTATGTTCTTCTTTCATTATCTTTAAACTTTCTTCATCAACCAGTTATAAGATCAACCATAATAAATGAAGTGAGATCATAGTACACACAAAAAGAGACACAAAGATTTATACTGGGAAAACCCACAAAGGTAAAAACCCATCAACCTTCTTCTTAAATAAATAATTAGTTCAAAAAGGGATACATCAAAGTCCAAGATTATGATCATATCAATTCTAACTTCTCTACTTATCCACAACAATTCCTTCTGAGTAGTTTGATTAATATCAATAAAGTCAAAGTATATCAGTGTCCTCTATCTAGACATTATTAGGGTTTCTTCAATTCAAAAAAAGATACTATGGTTTTTTCCCAACCCTATGCATTCTCTCATCAAGCTTTTCTAGGCTTGTAAACCCTAGAAATCCAAAAATTGTAAAACCCTAATTGTTATTTTGCAAACTATGAATCTATCTAGGGGATTTGTCCAAAAACCCTAAAGTCAATTATGCATATAATTCATTTGTGGTTTTTCTCAAAAATCCTAAAGGCTAAAATCCTTCTACCTTGGAGAACAAAAATTCAATATTTTTAATGTCCTTTTGCACCAAGATTATACTACTCTAGTTTTTAGTCCAAAAACCCTAGAAAACCAACCAAACCCTAACTCCTTGTAGGACATATTCCTGAACTTCACTCAATCCCGTGATTTATCTAAGCGGTTTAAATCATGTAGTTCATCAAGTTCTTATTAAACAAATGGATCAAAAAAGAATGTTTCTACTCTTGAAAAGGATTTCCAAACATAATACCATTATGCCATAAAGGGAACACATCAACGAGATAGCAGACATCATAATGGAATTCAATCTTGATGATGTTCATTCTTCTTACAAGAAGCTCAAATTTATGTAGTAGGAGATTCTCGGATCTGATCTTTATGCATTGTTCCTCAAGGATGCCATACAAACTAATTCAGGTGTGTACCATATCTCAAGATTTCATATTGCTTTCGCTATCTTCTCACTTCATACTTACCACAAAATCTACAATTCAAACTTGTGTCTAAGAGGAATCTTGGTATAAACTTCACTTTCAAGTCTTCTTCAAGAAGTGATCTTCATGCTTCTTTCAATCAAACCAGAGCATTAATACCATGTTTGAATTTAAATAATAATTATGAATTGCATAACTTGATGATTACTATTGAATATTATGTTATTTTCACATTATTTTTAATCTTTCTTCATCAAGAAATTGTCAGATCATCCATAATAAATGAAGCAAGATCACAGTACAGATGTAAAGGGACACAAAGATTTACCTTGGGAAAACACACTAAGGGGAAAAACCCAACAACCTTTTCCTTAAATAAATAATCGGTTCAATAAGAGATACAACAAATTCCAAGCTTAGGACTTTGTCAATTCCAACTTCTATGCTTATCCACAACAAGTCCTTCTGAGCAGCTTGATTAAGATCAATAAAGTCAAAGTAGATCAACATCCTTGATTTAGACATAATTATGGTTTGTTCAATTGAACAACTCATACTAGGGTTTTGTTCAAACCCTATCCATTCTCTCATCAATCTTTTCTAGACTTGCAAACCCTAGAAATCCAAAAAATTTGAAACCCTAATTGTTCTTTGCAAATAATGAATCGATCTAGTGTTTTTGTTTAAAAATCCTAAAGTCAATTATGCATATGATTCATATTAGGGTTTTCCTCACAAACTCTAAAGGTTAAATCCATCGTATGTTCTAGAACAAAAATTCAAGATCCTAAATGTACTTTTGCACCAAGATCATATTACTCTATGGCTTTGTCTAAAAACCCTAGAAAATCAACCAAAACATAACTCCTTGTAGGACATATTCCTGAACTTCACACAATCCCATGCTTTATATAGGTGGTCTAAATCACATATTACATCAGGTTCTTCTTGAACATATTGATCATCAAAGAAGGCTTCTACTCCTCAAATGGATTTTCAACCATAACATCATTATGCCATAGAGGGATCTGTTAGAAAATCAAAAAGGAAAAAAGATTTTCTTGTTTTTGATAATTACTTGTGATATTTCTTATCATTGCAATTCTTTATCTTCTTTCTTTAGTTCATCAAGTAATTACCAAAAGCAGCAGCACATAAAAAAATAAACATTAGATGTAGGCACATGCCAGGGTAAAACCCCCTCAAGGGGAAAACCCAATCAAGATAATTCTTCCTTTCAATAGTATTCTTTGAGACTCTTCACCCTAGACCAAGACAAGACTTTCCTCCACACCAAGTCAGCCTCCCAGAATTTTGACCTCTTTCCAGCAAGTTTGACTAGGGAGCAACTTATGGCAACTAGCAACTTCCGGTAGAAGAAAAACTTGGAAGACTTCAATCTCCCAATCCATAGAATGAAACAAAGAAATAGAAACACAAAAATTTTGATTTTCCTTCTCTCCTTATGATTCCCCAAACTCGCATTGACTTCGGTTCTTTGCTAGTAGGCTTCGCACCTTTTCATAGCTACAAGACAACTTCGCACTTCTTCTAGCTATAAGATATTTTTGCACTTCTTCCCAGTTACAAGAGAATTATAAGTTGTGTGAGAGAATGATGCTCCAAATGAATTTGATGAGCTTGCTTTTATAGGCTTCTTGTGGGGTTGAATAGGTTCATTAGGTCGACTTGATCTTCCCTTAGGCCGACATGGTGTGGAGGTTACATAATTCATATTTGAATCAAAAATTAACCTTTTTACATTATTCAAAAGCCCAAGAATGGTATCTTTAAATGTACAATGACTCTATAAACTCAGAATAAATCCTAGAAGTCCTTAATTGGGACTTTGACCTAAAACATGGTTACCCAAGCATGAAACCCATGATTTAATAAGTCACAATAATAATAATTATTATTATTATTTTCTTTATTCTTCTGACTACATTAAATGATGACTCAAGTACATTATTGAAGACCAAACATAGTTACATTTTCCAACACTCCCTCTTAACTAGGGAGTTATTCATACTGTACAAATATAATGGAATATCTCAAACTATATGAACCATGAAGAACTTTAGGCACCGCAATGCCATGGACTAGATTCTTGACCAAGGAAATCTATCGAAGTGGTCTCTCAACAATTTAGGCACCACAATGCCATGGACTAGATTTTGAACCAAGGAAATCTATCCAAGTGGGACTAAGATAGACTCAATTTTTCATCCCCTTTAGGTACCCTAAGGCTTACTTGTTAACCATCAACCCAAAAATCCAGGTGTGTATCCAAAACAGAGCTCAATAACCAACACCACATTTTGAACTTCGAGACCCAGACATCAACACAAAGTTTTGACCAAATGTCTTCCCAAGCAATGCTTCACTCACAAAGCCTCAACACCCCTTGATCCAGCAAATAAAGGACCAAAAATATCTCCCAATCAACCTTATCGATAACCAGCATGCTATCAAATACTTCAAGAGATTTACCTGTACAAACACAACTCAAATTAATAATATACTTTCACATGTACATAATCAAATACAAACCTCTGGGGTCTCTCAAATAGCTTTATTTTTCTTCTCAACTTTCCATAATAGGACTATCAACCAAATATTTGATAGATCATTCCTCAATCATATGTTTTCCTTCCTACTTCCCATGTAGCAACATATCCTCCAAAATTTGTTCTTTAATCAATACCAAGTTATGCCCTCCCTCTCGACCAGGAAGCATCTCTTCATCCAGACTCCCTCTTAATCTTAGGGAGATCTCTCTATTCTATGCATGCTTCCTCCAAGAGATGAGCTTCTTCTTTTCGCCATCGCAGAATCTTTCACGGATTCCAACAATTTCATCAAATTTATTATCATCCCCATCATGCTTATCACATCGTTGACATGGCAAATGTGCATGATGCCAACAAGGGGAACTAACCTGATCGCAAGCCCCAATTAGACCTGCTTTCGTTGCGATGGCTAGCTCTAATGGGTTTTAAGGGACCCCGTAAACTGTTTGGACATGTCGAAAGGTTGCTTCCGGGAGGAAGACTTCAATTAAATCAACAAAATGAAATGGCTAACCTTTATGTATTAAATCCTATCTTTACTACTTCTAACTACTCTAATATAGTCCTAGCTACTCTAATCTATCCTGCAAGAGCATGATACAGAGGTTTAAACACCATATATATGTTCAACGAGAGCGTGATAAAGAAGGTTAAATATCATGCATAGATTCAAGTCCAAATGAATCAATCACTGAATTCACAGCTGGACAAGATTGTATTAAAGCTAAATTACAATTCAATCACTCATATAGGAATCCACATTCTTCTATGGAATTAAAACTGCAACTGATGTTTAATTTACTTTCAAATCAGAGATCATTCACAAGTTAACCATGAAGCTGAGTCACATTTAATTTAACAAGACTAATAGTGATAGTAACTCATCAATATGCATAAATATAAATCACATTTACATTCATGCCAGTAACAACACTCTAATCCAAAACAATACAATGAGTCTAAAACTAATGGCTCCCTCTTCCCTGAAAAACAATCCTCCTCATTCACAATAAAGCAACATTGTTCTTCTCAAAAATCCCAAGCCATCTCTCCTCTTAAGAGGTAATATTTATGCTAAAAGCCTCTCGCTCTTGGTCTTCCCCACCTCTTCGCCTTCCCTCTCCTTCCTTCATTATGCCAATCGGAAGGAACAGGTGAAAACAGTCAGTGTCTCTGTTGACATGTAAAGGGTGTTTCTTCTAATTAGGGTGCTTCATTTCTTGGGCACTGAATGATTATTGATTAAAGAGGACGATTGTGTGTCCTGTTCATCATGTAATCTGGAGTGGTTTCATTTTTAGAACACACAAGCTACACCTGGAAACCAACTGAAAATGTCAAAGTCCAGCTCTTTCGACAGAACACCTTACATATAAAGGTTTTCAGGACCCACTTGTGCATTTGTTACTCCTGACCTACAAAAATAAGAGACACAGGTCACACTTATGAAAACATAACAAAAATGCTTTAAAACATAAATATTGCCTCTGTTGAACGTTTATCACATTAAACACAAAAGAATCGGCCCCTTATTTCTAGCTTTATGCATAAATTAAGCCTAGCAAACTGAACTCTGTTTATACTGAAGACTGTCGCAAAACACATAGTCGAATCGCAATTTGCGGACCTAAAAATTTATGTGCTCGACTTTGTAATCATTGGCGGGTCAGGGAGGTTGTGGTGCACTATAGGTGTATGTACCGAATGTCACCGATAGTGATAAGAAATTGATCCCGGACCTGAAACATGTATATACCGTGACTAATAAACCATCGAGTCCAGAGTATAGGGGAGCGCCACATATATAAAGGCCCCGAGGCCCCACCGATCGCGATATAAGATATGGGAGGCAGACCCGAAAACACATATATGTTAGGTTCATAAATCCCTTCGGGTCCACAATGTTATCATTCCCTTTGGAAAACCTCGACTTTAATGTTTCATTGCAAAACACATGGATAAATGGGAAAACCCACATATGGTCGTTGGGGTGGATTTGAAAATTAATATGCCCAGCTTTATAATCATCGGTGGGTCTGGCTTCCGCCTCTCTATTAACTACATGACCCCGGTATCCATCAATATGCGATGAGAGATTAGGACCCAGACTCGATAACATATATAGTGCAATTCATAGTGTCGTCGGGTGCGGAACACCTCTACACCCCTTTTGTATGGCTTTGGGGCTTGGCCGATTGGCGATGTGCAAAAGGGAGGATAATTTATGGTTTTTGAGCATTTCTGCTTATGAAAGGCCACAATGTGAATAATGATGTGATGGGGTTTTGTGCGATGTTGAGTGTGAAAACGGCCATAGTAAGGGTAGGGGCGATTATATGTGCAAGTATAAATGTGCCATGAATGATTATGATAAATGAGAAAAATCCTGACGAAAGATATGAATGAAAGGCAAGACTGGGTCACGAATGAACCATGCGACAAAGACTTATTCAAGGGGATTTTGGCCATTTAGAAATTGAAGATTTTACTTGGTAACGAGTTAAAATCTCCGGGATAAAACGGGTCATTCAGAGAGGTGGAAGATTAAACTTCTAGGGGGACCCATTCAAAATTTCTACTAGGGAAAGTTTTAATAGGGTAGTGGTTGTAGCCACAACAAATGGCAAACCACTGGGTGAACCAGTTATCTTTGTTTCCAAATAAACCTTGGATCAACAACACGTTAGGGTATTAAGATAAACTTGAAATGCAAACTATACAGAGGGACAGGCATGGGTTCCACTTCAACATTACTTGCTTCAAATGGGATAAAGACAAATAGTTTCTAATGACTGATAGGGTTTTGAGAGGCATTCTCCAATGGTCATTTTATGGGGTTTATTGACCTTCCTTTACCTGTTTCACACTTTCAAAAATCCTTTTGGGGTTGTTATTGGTCTGTCCATACCTGTTTAGGTGTGTACCTCAGCTCTTTATTGCTCATCAAGCTTGATGTAGACATGATTTTCTTACTCTTTATATGAGAGTTTCAGTGCTATATTTATTGATTGAATGGGGCGCAGTCATGGATCATGCCATATTTTTAAACCGCTTAAGCAAGGTTGGGCTTGTTGTGTCAAGCGATACTCTGAGCCTAGTAATAGTCCTTACTCTAACCGACTTCCCAAACAACCTATCCTTCCAATTCAGCACAAGAACTTGACATTTCATTTCTTTTTAGATAATTCCTTCCAGTGTTAAGCACAAGGACTAGAGCACAATTAGATTTGCCACAGGGTATGAGACAGTGAGCTTAGCCCATGAAAGGAGGTCTACTTGTGAGTAACAGGCATTGGACCATTTAATGTGGTGAATGGGACCAATGGAGAATGACTGAAAACCTTACAAGAAAGCATAGGCTAGGTCTTAGTGGGATTTATTTAAATGCATCATTCCTCCATGCTAGTCCAGTTGTATTTACACATTTTTTGTTTTATAAAGATGCCCCTGCATGCTCTAGATGTTCAAGTTATCAACAAATCTCACACAGTTACCAACAGATGCCAATGAGGGGTTTCGTTTTGCATTCCACTGCTGATTCTTAAGTGCTCATGGGTTGATAGAAAGTTTGTTTGATTTGTGGGAAAAAGATGGATTCAGGAATAGAAAAATCATCAACAAGCTAATGAGGCTAGGTAAAGGCTGAGAGTAGCGAATGAGGGCAAATCTAAAAGGTAGAATGATACCGGAGGACTACAATTAGCTGGCTAAAAAGGAATGTAATTCAAAACTGCAGGAGAATAGACTTGGAAGAAAACAAAGGAAAGGAGAAAAATACAACTAAACTAACAGCAAAAAGAAATGGACTCTAACCTACTTAGGAGGCAACCACCAATGCGGTGGCTACTGGAAGTATCTCTTCAAATGCTGGCCATTAACAAGGATCTTTTTAGTCTCCCCTTATAATGTTTTCAACCTGTAAGTCCCTTTACCAGTCTTTTCAATGACTTGGAATGGACCCAGCCATAGGTGTTGGAATTTTGTGTGTTTACCCTTTGGCTCACTCAGCTTGTCCCATTTCAAAACTAGTTCCCCCACTTGGAAATCTTTATCTCCCACCAGATGATAATCAAACCATCTTTTTACAATAATTTGGTGATTTTTGAATTTAATTCTGGCTCTATCCCTTAATTCCTTCATCTTCATTAGTTGGTCGATCCTTTTTTGAAGTGGGGCTGAAGGGGTTCCTCTTGAAGCTTTAGAGAGCTGTAAGGATGGAAGGGCAACATTTGGGGGCAAGATGGCTTCCTGTCCATAGAATAGGAAGTATGGATGGTTTCCCAAAGCCGCTTTAAGGGCAACCCTATCAGCCCAAAGGGCATTTGTCAAGGCGTTGTGCCAATTCCTCTAGTTATCAGTGACTGTCTTGAAAATTATGCTAATAAGGTTCTTATTGGAAGACTCTGCAACTCTGTTTCCCTGGGGATAATAGTTTGTTGCATATTTTATGTGGATTGACTTATCAATGGAAAACTTAGTCAGTCTCAGAGATGAAAAATAAGAAGCGTTATCGAAGAGGAGAGCGTTAGGGATTCCATACCTGTTGATAATTAATTTCTCAATGCATGATATTACCTCATCTTCATTCACCCTCCGAAGTGGGATGGCTTCGGTCCATCTAGTGAAGTAATCAGTCATTGTGAGTATATACTTGTGTTGCTATGAGGAGTTTGGAGTGATTTCGCCTATGATGTCTAGGCCCCATTGTTAGAACGGTCGTTAAATCATGACAGGCCTGAGGGGAACAACGAGCTTTCTTTCTTGTCCAGCGGTGGTTTGGCATGCCTTGTATTTGCGAGCATAGGCATGCGAGTCTCTAAACACTATGTTCCAATGATATTCAGCTCTCAATATTTTGTGGGTAGTGGTCTCTCTGCCATAATGACCACCTGTTGGGTCGTCCTGAAGTTCTTTCAATACATGGTTGGCATCATCTTTCTCTAAACACCTCAACTAGATTCCATCATGATTTTTTCTTTACAAGATGCTGTCAGCCAAATAATTCATATTGGATTTTAATCTAAGAGCTCTCCTTTGTGATGCATCCATGTGTTCAGGACACAAACTCTGCACTAGGTAGAAGCGTATGTCGTGGTACCACGACTCGGGGTCCAACGAGGTTTCCAATGCTTCTCGCTCACACATCAATGCTTCGCTATCCCATAAGAGCTCCTCCCTGAGTTCCCTTTGTGCATATTGCACGCTTAGCATTCCTGATTCTTTGGGTGCCTCCTTTTGGTCTACTAAGGCTTTTGCCGCCAGCCTGCAAAGTCCCTGCCCTCGAACTATCTATGTCGGCTTTATCTCCAGGTCGAACTCTTGTAGGGCGGTTATCTAGTTCCCTCTTTCTTCACCCATTTCTTTAGGCATGAAGAGGGCTCTTACAGCAGGATGGGGCACAATGACTTTGGTCTTGGCCTTTACTAAGTAAGGGCGGAAATGTTTAATGGCCTTGAAAATTGCGTAGCCCTATTTCTCCACGTCTGGGTAATTCAATTCCGCTCCTTGGAGATATGAACTCATGTAGGAAATGGGGACTTCATTACCATCATCATTGTTTTGAGTGAAAATTGCGGCATATGAAAGGTCAGAAACGAAGGTGTATAAGAAGAATCCTTTGCCAAAATCAGGGCTGACCAATGCAGGAGCTTCAACAATGGCTTCCTTGATACATCGAAATGCTTCCTTGGCTTCATCGCTCCATTTGTACGTAACATCTTTCTTCATCATCAACTACAAGGGGCGTATTATTTCGAAGAAGCCTGAGACAAACTTTCTAACGAAATTAATCCTCCCGAAGAAATATTGCATGGATTTTTTATTGGCAGGGACTATATTCTCATGATGATTTGTATTCTTTCAGGATCAATCAAAAACCCATCTTTAGAAAGGATATGACCCAATAATTTCCCCTCTGGGCTGCAAAGATGCTCTTCTTGGGATTCAAAGAAATTCCATACCTTCGGCATCTTTCGAAAATCTGACTCAGGTGATAAATGTGATCCCTCATGTGATATGAATACACAGTGACATCATCGATGTACACCACTACCAATCTATTCATCAACCCTCGGAAGGCTATGTCCATATATCTTTGGAACGTGGAAATTGCGTTAATGAGCCCAAAAGGCATTTTTCAGTATGCATAAGTGCCCCATTTGGTGTTGAAGGCTGTCTTAAGCTGATCACCATGTGATACCAGTACTTGATTATATCCTGAAAACCCATCTAATAGGAACAACATTTCAAACCCAGAAACACACTGAAGGATGTGTTCCATAGAAGGGACAGGATAGTTGTCCTTTTGAGATGCTCTCTTTAGGTTTCTGAAATCAATACATAGCCTAATGTCTCCATTTTTCTTTCTCACTGGCATGAGATTAGCTACCCAGCGGGTGTTTCTGACTGGGAATATGATTTTCGCATCCAGCATCTTGTTTAATTCTTCTTCACCAATGGTTCTAGGCTTGGATGGATCTTACACAGCTTTTGTTGGTAGGGCTTGGCCCCCTTTTCCAAAGGGATCACATGCTGCATAATACTGGTATCAAAGGTCTTTAGGTCTTCATATGTCCATGCAAAGACATCCTTGTATTCTTTAAATAGTTTGACAAATGCAACCTTTTCTAGAAAAGAGAAACCCAGGCCCAGATTAACATTTTTTGGGTCCTTTTCAGTCCCAAGGTTGACCATTTCATACTTCATGGATTAGTTGTGTGTTTTACAGTTAGTAGGTTTCTTGAATTTATCATGCAAGTCATACAAGTGCTCCATCCTCACCACTGATTTTGGAATCACTTTGGGCTGATCCTTTTCCTCATCTTCCCTTTCATTCATAAGCTTGTCATGCTCCCTTTCGTCAATGAATGCACTCTTGAATGTCTTCTTGCAGTGTAGGAACCCAAGGATTTTCTCATCATCTTCGAAAACATGTTAATTCGAGATGTTATCAGGCACGAACGATCTAAAAATCAATTCAACAAAACATTTATATTTCTTCAATCTAAAATCAGGAAAAAGTTTAGCAGCCATATTAGCCATCAGATCGGCATCTTGGTTTTGGCCTCAAGGTATGTATGTAATATTAAAGGAATCAAGACTATCAATTAAATCCCATACCTCATGCTGGTACCTCACCAGGTGTGGAGAATTGCAATGTATCCTTTTTCTTACATGATATATGATTATATGTGGGTCACCAAAAACCTTAAGATTTTTCACATTCATACCAATGGCTTTCTTCAGGCCTTGCAACAAGCCCTCATATTCGGCTGTGTTATTGGTGCATGTGAACTCCAACTAGCTGGCCATTAGATGTTGGCTTCCTTGGGGGTCAATGAGAATACTTCCAGCACCTGCACCTTCAAGGCAGTTAGAGCCGTCAAAATAGAGTGTCCAAAATATTACATCTAATGCTACATCAGCTGAACTACTATCTAAGAAATTGGTCCTATCGTCTACTATAATACAGGATAGCTCATCAGATGGATTATAGGAGGGAATTTTCACCTGTGTGTGTGTGTGTGTCAAAGTTTCTTCAACGATTTCTGCATGAAACTCTCCAAAAAAGGTTTTTGTATTACAAACGCTGAAACAATAGTTCCCAAGGATGGAGTTGGTAAAAATTATAGGTTCATTGGGACCATTTAGTTCCATTACCACATACTTCATGTATCTCTCCCTATAGACTCTCAACATATCACCCTTTCCCTTCTGAGGCAACATAAGATGGGACAAATTAGTCAAGAAGTATCCGTTCAATTTTGCTGACCAGTCCCTGCTAAGCAACATTCCATAGGCCTTAGGTATATCGACTACCACTATATCAATGACCTGTGTGTACAGCAGCCATCCAAATAAACACATCCTTCAATTCTCCAATTACTGTCACATTTGTCCTATCTAATTGCATGATTTGAGTTCCAGTTTTTTCGGGTATGGCCTGAAGTATTTTAGCCACAGCATAAGGCATGACAGTGGATGAAGGACCAGAATCTACCAAGCAATTGTGGACGTTCATGTTGAAAATTTTGAATGTAATGAGGAACGGTGGGGTCATAGATTTCAATTTCCTCCCTATCATGGTTGCACTGACATCTTGGGGTTTTCGATTCATTTTAGACGATGTGGCCTCCATAGCTGAAGGCATTTGGGATGCACTAGTGGTACTAACAGGTTTGGACATCGGGTTCTTGGTTTGGGTGCTTGAGGTGGTGGGATTTTTGCAGTTCCACTAATTCATAGCTTTCAGAAGCAAATCTCTTTTCTGCATTAATTTTAACAAGTCAAAATATGTGATATTAGCCCTAGACTTCTTGAGATCATCCACAATATTATAATCAATGTTATAGATAGGATAGGGCAAAGTAAACATACCTGTTTTGCCATTTTTAAGTGGGAGTTTACCATGTTGAGTAGCTTTTGTTGCAGTGGGAGATGCATTTTCTTTCTTTGGGTGGGTTGCAACAGGGGTATTCTTGGATTAACCGCTAGGCCCACTCTTCTTGACAAGAACTCTGGGGGTGGATGCTTTCATAGGGAAAACATCTTGCTTTGTTTGGTCTAAGGGCTTTGTTGCACCCAGAAGCGGCCCTTTACTGCGCGTGTGGATTTCGTTAGCATTGATTTCTGCAGTGTCATCTCCCTCGTCGTCATTCTCATCATTATGAAAATGCCACAACACATTAATTTGGGTTTCCTCATCTGAGGGTTCCTCTACTTAGTATTCCTCCTCATCTCCTTGTTCTAGTTCGAGCTCCAATATAGGTTCCTCTCTGTTGAGGAGCAACCCAATCAGAGCCAATTCTTTTGTGTTTAAAGCCCCTTCATTAGGTGGAGCAGGCAATGCGAGTTGACCATTACCACCCTCTATTTTCTTCCGGTAGAAAGGTTTGAAGGGTTTATTATTATTATAATCTCCTCCCTTACCACTAGTATTCTCTCCATGATTCCTTCTCATATCAATGACTGTGTTCGTAAGTTTCTTGATGATCCGATGTAACCCTTCCACATCTATGGTGTCCTTATAGTTTCAGCCCCTTTGTTATCATTCCCATTATTCTTCTTGGATTTCTGAGGGGATTTATTTTCTCCAGTTGTAGGGTGGCATGTTGTGAGGCTAATCATTTCATTTTCAACTTTCACCGCTTCAATTATAGCACCTTGTAAGGTCTGCACATTACTTCTTTTAACCCACATTACAGTAGGGACAGAGAGAGCAGAGGCATAGAACTCCATGAGCACTTCCTCAGTAGGTCTAGCGGTGGCTGGGATTCTATTGAATAAGGTGTTGAATCGGATATTAAAATCCTTAACCTTCTCCTTGGTTTCCATTTTCAGACAGGATAATTCTAAAACTAAGGTCGTGTGTGTTTTGTGATCACCAAAATTGTCTGAAAAGGCCTACTGAAAAGCATCCCAACAAGTAATCGATCCTATTCTCAAACTGAAATACCATGTGGAGGCTACACCAGTCAAAGTAAAAGAGAATAGGCGGCATGCCACATCTTCATTGGCAACCCCAAACCTACGCAAGACTAGGAAGAAAGAGCAAATATGGTTATCAGCGATATCTTCCCGTTCAAGGTCGAAATTAGGTAACACTCTTTCTGTATTTTTGGGTAAGGGATGTTGCTACCTAAGTACCATTACAACATCCTATGCAAGCCAGGAGGGAGTGCTCCTGGAGGAGGTGGGGGTTGATTCCCACCCATAGGGGGAGGTGGAGGCTGATTCCCACCTGGAGGGGGAACGTTGGCCATATTATGGGCAGGAAAGTTTTGGTCAGAGGCTTCTCCGCTAGGATTCTCAAAATTAACTGAGGAGTTACCTTTAGAAGGGGAATCCTCAAGAATTTCTTCCCAAGGGTTGTCGATACTTTGCAAGGATTCTAGCACTTGTCTTCGAAAGAAGTGGCTGCTAATGTATCTTCGCTCAGGGTAAATATCCTTGGCTTTCTCTTAGTTATCGGAGGTAAAGAGTGAAATATGGGAAGCTGAGAGAGGGAACGAGTGTAAGCCTGAGTAAGTGCTCTGACTAGTTGTTCCTAAGTGACAGGATACTCCCACAGCCTCTCTTCCTTGGGTGACCTGGAAAAAGGACTTAGAGGGGTCTCTATTTCTTCAAAATGAGGATCTTTCAAATGTGTGGCAGGATCTCTCCGACCTTTATGATCCATACATTAATCCTTTTGAATCCATGCATGACACTTATAGATGAAATCTTAGAAACGCTGGAAAGGGAGGTTGAGGCCCTCCTTCTAGCGTCAATTTGTTGACATAGCAAATGTGCACGATGCCAACAAGGGGAACTAACCAGATCGCAAGCCCGAATTAGACCTGCTTTCGTTGGGATGGCTAGCTCCGACGGGTTTTAAGGGACCACATAAACTGTTTGGACATGTCGAAAGGTTGCTTTCGAGAGGAAGACTTCAATTAAATCAACAAAATGAAACAACTAACCTTTATGTATTAAATCCTATCTATTCTACTTCTAACTACTCTAATCTAGTCCTAGCTACTCTAATCTATCCTACAAGAGCATGATATAGAGGTTTAAACATCATATATATGTTCAACAGGAGCGTGATAAAGAAGGTTAAACAGCATGCATAGATTCAAGTCCAAATGAATCAATCACTAAATTCATAGCTAGACAAGGCTATATTAAAGATAAATTGCAATCCAATCACTCATATAGGAATCCACATTCTTCTATGGAATTAAAACTGCAATTAATGTTTAATTTAGTTTCAAATCAGAGATCATTCACAAGTTAACCATGAAACTAAATCACATTCAATTTAACAAGACTAATAGTGAGTGTAAGTCATCAATATGCATAAATATAAATCATATTTACATTCATGCTAGTAACAACACTCTGATCCAAAACAATACAATGAGTCTAAAACTAATGGCTCCCTCTTCCCTAAAATACAGTCCTCCGCATTCACAATAAAGCAACATTGTTCTTCTCAAAAATCCCAAGCCATCTCTCCTCTTTGGAGGTAATATTTATGCTAAAAGCCTCTCACTCTCGATCTTCCCCACCTCTTCGCCTTGCCTCTCCTTCCTTCATTATGCCAATCAGAAGGAACAGGTGAAAACAGTCGATGTCTCTGTTGACACATAAAGGGAATTTCTTGTCATTAGGGCGCTTCATTTCTTGGGAACTGAATGATTATTGATTAAATAGGATGACTGTGTGTCCTATTCATGATGCGATCTGGAGTGGTTTCATTTTCAGAACACACAAGCTACACCTGGAAACCAACTGAAAATGTCAAAGGCCAGCTCTTTCGGCATAACACCTCTGCATATAAGGGTTTTCGGGACCCACTTGTGCATTTGTTACTCCTGGCCTGCAGAAATAAGAGACACCAGTCACACTTATGAAAACATAAAAAAAATTATTTAAAACATAAATATTGCCTCTGTTGAACATTTATCACATTAAACGCAAAAGAATCGGCCCCTGATTTCTGGCTTTGTGCATAAATTAAGCCTAGCAAGCCGAACTTGGTTTATACTAAAGACTGCCACAAAACACACAGCCGAATCCCAATTTGCAGACCTAAAAATTTATGTGCTCGGCTTTGTAATCATCGGTAGGTCCGGGAGGTTGTGGTGTGCTATAGGTGTATGTACCAGATCTCACCGATAGCGATACGCGATTGATCCCGAACCTGAAACATGCATATACCACAGATAATAAACAATCGGGTCCAGAGTATAGGGGAGCGCCACATATATAAAGGCCTCGAGACCCCACCAATCGTGACATAAGATATGTGAGGCAGACCCGAAAACACATATACATTAGGTTCATAAATCCCTTCAGGTCCGCAATGTTATCATTCCCTTTGGAAAACCTCGAATTTAATGTTTCATCGCAAAACAAATGGATAAATGGGAAAACCCACATATGGCCATTGGGGTGGATTTGAAAATTAATATGCCCGGCTTTATAATCATTAGCGGGTCCGACTTTCGCCTCTCCATTAACTGCATGACCCCGAGATCTACCGATATACGATAAGCGATTGGGAACCGGACCCAATAATGTATATAGTGTAGTTCATAGTGTCATCGGGTCTAGAACACCTATGCGCCCCTTTCGTATAGCTTTGGGGCTTTGCCAATTAGCGATTTACAAAGGGAGGATAATTTATTCTTTTTGAGCATTTCCGCTTATGAAAGGCCACAATGTGAATAATGATGCAATGGGGTTTTTTGCGATGTTGAGTGCACAAACGGCTATAGTAAGGGTAGGGGCAATTATATTTGCAAGTATAAATGTGCCATGAATGATTATGATGAATGAGAAAAATCTCGACGAAAGATGTGAATAAAAGGCAAGACTGGGTCACGAATGAACCATGTGACAGAGACTTATTCAAGGGGATTTTGGCAATTTAGAAATTGAAGATTTGACTTGGCAACGAGTTAAAATCTCCAGGATTAAACGGGTCATTCGGAGAGGTGGAAGATTAAACTTCTAGGGGGACCCATTCAAAATTTCTACCAGGACAAGTTTTAATAGGGTGGTGGTTGTGGCCACAACACACATCAATGAGCATCTTCACCATATTGAAGGTTGTGTACTTACACAACTTAAATAGCAAGTACAACCAAATCTACAGAAGCATGATGTTAACAATATTAGAATTATAGAATCATTTCATCTTCATTCATATCAGATACCCAAACTTAATTACAAACAAGAGACATATACTCTTCAACATCTTATTAGGGACTTTATCATAAACCCTAGACTACTTCATAACACTTATCATTCCATCTAGGATTTCAATGTTTTCTTCCAAAGGTATGACATACCTTACTTAAACATATAGAAAACCCTACAAACAATTCACTAAATATAAATCTACAAGGCATCGAACAACCTTTCAAAATTCATATCTGAGACTTCTCATTAGAGATTCATAGAAATCCTAGATTTCATACAAAAGAATCAATCAAATTCAATCACAGCTTAGTCATTAACCTGACCAGCTTCCACTAGGGTTAGTTTCATACCCTAGATTTCAGATCAATCATCAAACCAATCCAAATTTCAACAATCTTTCACAAATATCAAATTATCATATTGTTAACATTCATCAGAGATTTCAGCTTCGACTAAGGTTCAACTCCAAAACCCTAGAATTCCATTTTCACAATTTCAACAATCTTACACAAATATCAAATCATCATATTTCAGAGATTTTACTTTGACTAAGGTTTAACTCCAAAACCCTATAATTCCATTTTTCATAATCTTAACAATTAATAAATACATAGACCTCATATTGTTACGTTTCACACTAGACAATGGTACTACTAGGATTTAACTACAAAACCCTAGATTTTAATTTTCAACAATCATTTAATAGATTTCAGATTGATATATCCCACATACTATACAATTTAACTTCACTATGGTTTAGTTATTAAACCATAGATTTCCAAATATCATCATCCTAGAATCTCATACAAGGATTTCCATTAAATCCTAAGACTTATAACCATCAATAACTAGGTCAACACATATATCTAGGAATTCATAATCATTCATAAGCATATCATATGTCCAATAACATTAATACATCTGACCTAGACCAAGTTAGCATTTCGATCAGAAAGGACATATCTATACATGCTTAGGTTTCATCACCATGCAAATATATTTCATATCATGTGATAGTCAAACCCAACTTCACAATGATCAATAAGATTTAGACACACAACCATCTTGATTACACTAGCATTTGATCAGACAAACACGCACATACCAAGGAAATCATTTCAAGGACAATATAAAGGTCTTTCTCACACGTTCCACCAAACCCTAATGAGCTAGGGTTTCAATGTAGAAACATAGCCAAACCAATAATCACTAAAACTTCAAAGGTTCAGAACATTAGATATTATCATTCAATCCTAAGAAGTTAGGTTTTCCCGATCATACCAAAATCCCAAAAATTACATCATCAATAAAACAACATTTCACAATATCCCTAAGCAACATAGGGTTTCAGACATTCACATTAGCATACCCTTTAGTTAGGGTTTTCTAGAACCTATCTTGGTTTCTATACAATCAGTTAAGAATATGAGTGGGGTGCGTAAATTTATCAGGAGATGAATCACCCAACACAAGAATCACAATGATTCAATATAGCTATTCATAACAATTTTAGTAAGAGATTATCAAATAAATTATCCTTTCAATATCAATGTATTATATCATACCTTAGTTTCTTAAAAAACCTTGCCTTGAGAGATCCTCCTTCATACTTCTTGCAGATGTTTTTCCTAATCAAGACAATAGAGGGAGAATGGTGATTATTATTTAATATAATCAAAACTAAATGAATACATGAACCCAAAACTGAAAAGGCATGAAATACTTATCTTTGGGAGTTGTTGGAGGATCCCTCCAAAGCTTGAGGGATACCTAGAAACTTATAAAAACAATATAAAAATGTCTTTTCCAAAATATGTTAAAAACCTATAAATTTTGAAACATATAAAACAATATATATAAATCTACAAGCAAAGGACTTAGTAGTTTAATTCTATGTTGGGTTCTTCGGGCTTGACTTTCTTTGAGACTCCTTCTTCAACAAGTTGGCTTGATCTCATCCTCTCTTCTTATTCTTTGGATTCTCGAGACAGTGACTCTTGTAGTGACCCTTCTTATGACATTGATAACACTTTATCTTAGACATGTCAACTTTATTCCTTGGTTCCTTCGATCTCTTTCCTTTATGATGAGAAACATAAGAAATTGATACTCCTTTAGGATTGGTAACTATTTAGATCCTTAGTTCTTCTTGACTGCAGGTGGTCCATAATTCTTCAAAGGTGGGAGCTACCTTCCAACTATGGAGGCCTGCATCAAATCCATTCCAAGAGGGTGGCAATCTTAATAGAGCAGTGATCACAAGTTATTTGTCTGGAACAATCTCATCAATGGCCAAGAGATAATACCTAAGTCTATCTATCTTCACAAAGAAGGTTTCCACAGTATCTTCATTAGTCATATTCACAGTCCTTAGCTCATTCTTCAAACTTGCTACTTGATCAATATTCTTAATAGTAAACTGCTTTGACAAGGCTTCATACATTTCCTGAGCATGGTCAATCTTAGCTATGAATGGGAAATTATTGTCCTTTATCCCTTCTACCATCAGAGTCATGGCTACCAATTCTAATTCCCTGAATTTCATTTTGTCGACATCACTGGATTCCTCTGTAGGTTTCTTTACATTTCCTCTTACCAAGTCCAATACCCTATTCTTTTCGAGGATTAGGTCAATCCTCTTCTTCCAGGACCTGAAGTTAGAGGCTCCTTTAAGTTTGTTCTCGCCCTTGATTGAGTTAGAAATCTTTCTTGAATATAATAGACTCCTTCCCTAAGATAGTCCCTTTGAATGGATCAAGTGCAAGAGACTGTCTTTTTCTTCCTTCTTCACCAAAGCTTTGATACCATGTTAGAAAATTAGAAAGGCAAAAATATTTTCATGTTCATGACAATTACTTATGATGTTTCTTATTATTATGATTCTTTATATCTTCTTTCATTAGTTCATTAAGCAATTACCAAAAGCAGCAGCACGTAAAACAATAGACACCAGATGTAGGCACATGCCAAGGAAAAACCCCCCTCTAGGGAAAAACACAATCAAGATAATTCTTACTTTCAATAGTATTCTTTGAGATTCTTCACCCTAGACCAAGAAAATACCTTTCCTCCACATGAAGTCATCCTCCCATTATTTCGACCTCTTTCCAGCAACTTTGACTAGGCAGCAACTTATAGTAACTGGTAGCTTCTGGCAACAAAAAAACTTAGAAGACTTCGATCTCCTAATCCAGAGCATGAAACAAAGAAAGAGAAACACCAAAATTTTGATTTTCCTTCTCTCCTTAGACTTCCCAAAACTCGCATTCACTTCATTTCTTCAACAGGAGACTTTGCACATTTTCCCAGCTACAAGAAAACTTTGAACTTCTTTCAACTAGAAGAGATTTTTTCACTTCTTCCTAGCTACAAGAGAATTCAAACTTGTGTGAGAGAATGATGCTCTAAATGAATTCGATGAGCTTGCTTTTATAGGCTTCTTGCGGGGTAGAATACGTTCCTTAGGTTGACTTGATCTTTCCTTAGGCCGACATGGTGTGGAGGTTACATAATTCATATTTGACTAAATACTTAACCTTTTTACATTATTCAAAATCCCAAGAAGGGTATCTTTAAATGTACAGTGACTCTATAGACTCAGAATAAATCCTAGAATTCCTCAATGGGGACTTTGACCTAAAACATGGTGACCTAAGCATGAAATACATGCTTTAATAAGTCACAATAATAATAATAATAATAATTCTTTATTCTTTTGAAAAGTACATTATTGAAGACAGAACATAGTTACATTTTCCAACAGGATTACATCAACGAAATAACAAACATCATAATGGAATTAAATATTGATGACATTCATTCTTCTTAAAAGAAGCTCAGATTTAAGTAGTAGAAGATTCTTAGATCTGATCTTTATGCATTATTTCTCAAGGATTCCATACAAACTGATTCAGGTTTATACCATATCTCAAAACTTCATACATATTGTTGTAAAATATTTTTGATGTAAAAAAAGACATATTGGTGTATAAATACTTTTGAATGAGTTCTCGCGTAATGTTTTATACTTATGTTAGAAAAATATGAAATATACTTGCTTCGAAGTTGCTAGAGTACGAATGTCAACAAATATGTTTCTTTATCAGATTTTTGTTTTGCTAGTGTGTATGCATGAACCTTAATGTGTTTCTGTCAACTTTTTTTTAATAGTAGATAGATTGGGTACTGGGGGAATGGAGATGATGTAGGGGGAGGGGGGAAGGGGGGAGGGGCCATAAGAGCTTCCACCTTCACATGGTTGACCATGTATACTTTAGAATAATTTAGGATTTGGATAGTCTTTGAGCAAACCTCCCTCATTCCAAAAGATGAACAACCAAGTCAATGTTGACTTCACTGTTTCTCCATCAAATCAAGGACTGTTTGATCCAAGATTAGACTAATCCAATAAATTATTCTTGAAACCAAGAGAATCTCATTAAGGTATTCTGGAAAGTTTTTATCCATGAAAGTAACATGGCTAGAAAGCAAGTGGACAAATTTCTCCTCTTGAATAGCCATCCTTGTTAGGTGTGCATCCTACCTTTTGCATTTCAATTTTGATCCTCCTTTCTTGTCAGTTATTTGCTAGTTAGTTGTTAGTTATGTGTTATTTGTCACACTACTTGGAGTCCCAAGAGAAGGAAGTAAGAAGTTTTCTTCCAAATTGTTTGTGTTGTCAAAGTTTTAAATGTGCTAACATTGTTCATGATTGTCTAGGTATGTAAATGCAAACATATCAAAGATATTTACAAACCTTTTTTTACTACTGCTCATTGACAACAATAATGGTGAGTAGACTTTTGACTGTTCTAATAGATGTAGAAGTCAAACAACTAATTTTATTCAACATCTTGTGTTTGTTATGATTTTTCTACCAATGGTGGTTCTTTCTTGCAAACATTCTATAATTTTTTCTTTTTTTGTAGGCTGACACCCACGGGAGGATTTGAACAATTGTATATCGGGGATAAGTCCTTTTATATCCATCTATTTCACTCAATGATATGAATCCATAGTAGGTGTATAAGTGTTATTAACAAGAATCAAAACCAAAAAGGTCTTCTATAATACTTCAAGCTGCTAATTCCTCCAATATACAGGTCTTCTATAAAGCTCGATTGCCCATCTATGCAACACTCTTCCATGTCATCCTTTTACTACCAAATTCTAGGTAGGCCTTGCAGTCCCACTGAAATGAAAGAGACAAAGAGCACATAGACAAGAAACTAATCAAAACCATCATTCAGAGAGGAAAGGCACATAACACTTATCTTTTGCAAATAATTGGCCTCCTCTTAATTCATGGACTACATGCGTCCACTTTGTCAACTTCATCCTACAATATTATAAGACAACCTCATTCACATCATCCTGCATGGGTTAGGGTTTTGATTAATTTATAGAAGAATAATTAAATCCTAGTGTACAAACCCTAGATCCTTCTAATTCAACCCTTGGCTAAAGTTCACAAATCAACATACTCAAATAATCAAGACCTTTTCTTTCAGCTTCCTCTCAACTCACCAGGGTTCTAAATTAGAAGGATCCCAAATGACAAGACCCTAGATTCAATAATAAACCAATATATGTAATTGAAATCATCATAAGCAATCAGGCTTAATATCCAAGAGACTATCAACACCAATATTAATCAAAGAGAGGAAATACTTATCCTTTCAAGAAAAGTCATCTCCATTTTAAACTTGAGCTACATGATCAGTTTTCACAATCTACCATTCCCAATAGCTAGGGCTTCTTTAAACAACAATGGATGTTTCCTTAATTATACTTTGCAAAGGTCAGTAACCAAATCCCCAGAACCTTTCAATCTATCACAAGTGAATTTTCTACCAAAATACATATGTTAGTCACAAATTGTAGAATTTCTAACCATATACCTTCCAACACTGAGGACAAATAGTGAATTATATGGCCAGGTATTATTTTATGTAATTGATAATGTGAAACCTCATAATATATGAGGTGTAACAAGGCTAGTGCAAATGCCCACAAAACATAATAGAAATATAAATTGATATTTAAAACATTATATTTCAGAATGGCTTGTAAAATTTACCTCTTCACAAACTTCTTATGATCTAGGTAGAAATCATTTTTTACCATTTGGTAAAATGAGGCATTTTGCATGGAAGTGTATTTGCATTTCTCATTACATTTTCAGTTGTTTTTACCTCTTCTTGTATCATTACCTTAAATGTTTTTCCCAACTAAGTTCATTTTTACATATATTTCATACACATCCTTTTTATTGTGTTCTTAACTTTTGTGGAAACTTGTTTTGACATCTTGAAGTATGCTTAGGTGCTTCCTGAAATTTGTGCAATAGTTTATGGATGTAACTATAATGATTTGTTTGGAATCATTTAATTATGGAAAATTGTATTTATCTATAAATTTAATGAAAATTGTTTTGAAATTGTAGACACATCCTTTGCATAATTCCTATATGTCATTAATTGATCTCCACACTTATTATTCATATCAGGTAAAATCACATCATTTATAACCTTATCATGTTTTTCATTAGGAGCGAAATTTTTACTTTTATAACTTCTAATCAGTTAACAATATTTTTTTAAGCAGGAAATTTGACTTGTATGGTTGTTCTTATTTGTATATAATTAGCATGGGCTTCATGCCCTTTCAATGTTAGTTCTAATGGAAAAAATCAAGGTAAAAAACTTTACTCAGCATTGCATAGGTGTAAAAATTTAGAACACGGTGTTGGAGAGAATACAATAAATAGAATTTTGTTGTAAGTATTGTAGCCAATGCATCTCTTTCACACTATTACTTCACGGCTCTACATGATTTATAATAGACCTAAGTGGTTATGGTGGTTTAAGGGTTAACCACATTACCCCTAAATGCAGCAACTAAATATTACGTTGGCTTGGTCACTAACAAGTAAAGTGACCATCATACAAATACTTATGACTTCTAAATAGCCCAAGATGTGAGCACAACTTGTTGTTCCCAATGTTGTTGGGTGTTTGGCAGGTGTTCATTTTGAATCCTCTTGGTTAAGGCGCACTATTCTATGCCAATGGGTTTATTAGGGATGTTTTTCATGAATATGGAGAAACATCCCTTATGTTTCCCTAAGAGGTTTTCCTTGAAAAAAATAATTATGACTTCTAAATATTATTAATTTTTACTGTTAATATTCCAACATCCTACCTTAATAAGAAAATAATATCTTGAGGTTATCTAAGTGGTGGGAAAATGGGAACCATGAGCACTAGGGTTCCTCAGCGGGGAGTTGCAGGTTTGGGACAGCACACCAGTTTCAGCTCCACAACAGTCACGAATAGAAAACAAGGGACTCAAACATCTGGCCTCTGGTGGATCCAAAAAATTTCAATGCCCCCAAAGAACAATGGTATTCTTGGAAGTGGTTTCGCATGGGTTTCTCATACGGCCTCTCACTGCGTTGTGGCCCCGCTTCTCCACTCGACTTCGCTAAGATCACCTTTCTACTCCTAGAGAGGCCTCATCTGGTTCCATGTTCTCTCTCCTAGTGGTCGAGATAAGCTTTGCAGTGGGAAACTGTGGAATGGTTGGGCCGAGCTTTGTTTTGGCCGACGGAGACCAACGCTCCTATGCGGGTTTGAGTTGTGGGGCATCATCTGCCTTGCTTTCTGGGTTATTTCTGTGATTGCAGCCTCATTATAGCTGTGGTTTCATTTTTTCTCCTGTCCCTATGCTCTACAATTCTAAACATTATGTTTTCAATCTTCATCAGGTCGCAGGGGTTTCTGGAAACCACACAACTGTGCCCGTTGTTTCTAAGCCTGAGGGGATACCAGAACCGAGGGGTACTCAGTGCTCGGTGGAAATAAAGGGGGAACGTTGTGGGTTTCGGATTACATAACTATCCTGCACGATACCAAGTCGGGACCGGAAAATGCCCTACGCATTGGCTCAACATAGTCACACTCTATCCAGCCTTGTCTCTGCTTCCGAAGCAAACAGAGCACGGGGAAAACAAGAACACCTGAAGCAGAACAACCCTGCAGCAATAAGGAAGAAATTGGGTCCAAGTAACTGGTAAGTACCCCCTACATTCAAATTTTCCTTAAGACCATTGTCGAGACCTCATTATTAATTTTGGTAAATAGCGCAGACAGTGTGATGCTCCTGAAACAATACATTACACATAAAACTGGATACCCTATGAATATGAAAAATTTGGTATACGGGGGCAGAATATTACAGGATAACCGACCCATGATGGAATATCATATTCTACCAACTTCCACCATAATCCTCAACTTGAGACTCGAGGGAGGAGCGACGATGCCAAGTAACACCAAAAGTGAAAATGAGGGCATGGGAAGCATCACTGAAAAAGGCACTAGAACAAAACAGAAGTAAGAAAATGGGGGACTATCATTCAAGAACATACTTCAGGGGGGAAATTAGTCACAGAACCAACCAAATAGGCAGGAAATGGTCCAAGCCCATACATAGTGGAGTAACTGAACTACACCCCGGAACTAAACATAGACATGCCAGAAACAGAAGAGAATTGTGCCTCTTTCGAATCCCAAGCCATTATATGTCATTTCAACTGCTTCTGGCCAAAACCAGTAGAACTTTTCCACTGGATTTTAACTAACTGGTCATTAGAATGTGAAATACATCTCTGCTCAAAAGGATTCTTTATTGTAAAGTTCCCAATAACTGAGGCTAGAGACTCAATCCTTCAGGAAGGACCATGGTTCATGGGTTCGACTCACCTTTTCACTACTTCCTGGTTTCCCGAATTTGATGCAAATACCATGGTTGTCTCTAGAATGGCAGTTTGGGTTCGGATGCACAATCTTCCCCTACACTTCTGGGACGATAGGGTCCTTGCAGGCATTGGTAAGAACTTTGGGCAGTTCATCAAGACTGATATTCAAGGGGTGGAGGAAAGGGTCTACACTTTTGCACGAATATGTGTAGAAGTAGACCTTAGCAAAGGCCTACCAGACAACATTCGCCTAATACACAACAAGCGATTTGGACTCAGATTTTAGATTATGAGAACATAACATTCAGGTGTAGGAATTGTAGGCAAACAGGGCACCTACACAGTTCGTGTCCAGAAGCTAAAAAATAGACTCGAAGAAAGAAGAGTCTTGGGAAACAAACCAAAGGCTGGAAATACCCCCCACCAGAATGTGAAGAGGAGGAGGGAGAAGCTGAGGAAGGACCATCTCCAAAAGGGAATAGCCAAACATCAATGGAACCAGAAACACAGGGGGGGACCCCACAAGACCCAACTAAATCTCGAAATCACCTGATGGAATTAGAATTGATTCCTGAAGAAGGGAATATATGTGGGAACAAGCATACTCACTCATCCCATAATTCAAACTCACACAAAGGTATTGCCAAATTGGATGTAGGGAATTAGCTTGCACTTGTATCTTCGGTGTCGTCCCAAGGGGAATGGAAAAGGGTTGAGAAAAATAAGGGGAGAAAAGCTTAGCTTTTTCCCATCATGTACATTACTTGTGTTTTCTATTTGTTTCTGATTATCATCGATCTCTGACTAGATGATGCTATATTACTTGTCAATGCAACATGTACAAAAAACAAAAAACAAAACAAACAAAAACAAAAACAAAAAAGCAAAAACAAAAACAAACAAAACAAACAAAAACAACCAAAAAAAACAAAAACAAAAAAAACAACAACACAAAAACCAAAAACCAAAACAAAAAACAAAAAGAGAAAAAACAAAACAACAACAACAAAAACAACAACAACAACAAACAAACAAACCAAAACAAAAAAAAAAAAACAAAACTAAAAACTAAAAAACAAAAAACAAAAACAACAACAACAAACAAACTAACAAACAAACAAAAACAAAAAAAAAACCAACAAAAACAAACAAACAAATCTCTCTGACATGTCTAACCTCCCTTATACAAAGGATCAACAATAACTATAGGCGTTTAATATTTCATGACTTCCTATGGGTCCATCTTTCTCTATGAAACAAAGCATCAACTTTTCCAGATCTGGTTATTTTCATTGGTGTTGTATTAGACTATCATCACCCTCATTTTGAAGGTAGAAGTAGAATTCTACCAAACCCGCCTAGAAAACCATCCAACTATATTATACCATCGTCAATCTCACAAATCCTTACATTGGTAGTATGATCTTGTTGGCTTCATCTAAATAGTCAATCAAAGTGAGCATTCCAACTTTAGTACCCTTGGTTTGAATACTTTGAACATATATTTTTCTTTGCTTGGCTTCTTCTTATCATGATGCGGCTAGGGTGTCTAAATACACCTACAAGTGAGTTATCAACAACATTCCAACTAGAACTCTTTGACTAAGAGGACATGGATGAGGCGTATATATTCCACCAAAGAGGCCCATGTCTTGCACCTAGTCCCAACCATTATTTTAACCACCCCTCCCACATTTACCCAAATTTCCCCGACTTCTTGGGTAAACATGAGACGAAGAGTTACTATGACCTGACCCGACCTCCAAGCTTCATTTATGAAAGTGGGGCTGACAACTAATGACAAACTGACAACTCAACTCATCCCTCGAGGCTTCAAGACACTCAAGGGCCAAAGAACCACCCCAAGTGACCAAACCCTGAGCTAAGGTTGCATTTCACACACTTAAACCCCCAACCACATGCATGACAAGGCCTTTATGTGGTTATAGGCCTCCAACCACATGCACAAGCCTACCTCGGTGCAGTTGTGACCCAAATTGCCCAATTCAAAGGGTGTGGTCTTGAGATATAAGCTTAAATTCTAGGTCATCCTCCATACCATTGCCCAGAACTTCATAAAACTTCTCATAATCATTTATGACATGAAAACAAGGCTAAACATACAAACTTGAAGGAAAAACTTGACCTAGACTTCCTAGAACACAACATACATTTCATTAAATACATAGCAAACAGTAAGCTACAGGTCATGAATGCATATCTGATCATAAAAGTATTAGATTCATTTCAGACTCACAGAGAAGGACTTATTCCCTCTCCAAATAGCTACAACAACACTTATTAGTCCATACATTCATCAATCGCTCAATAGCTAAATGGTTCATGAAAATATCCATAGAAGATACACATCATATGAGCAACATATAATCAGAAAATAACTAGCATATAAACCATGGAAATCCAGCCATAATATCACCATTATAATTGCTACAAATATACATGAATCACAATAAGGAAATGTCTCATATTAACATGTGAAAATACCAACCAAGTTAGGAACTTCCATGTACCACCCGACCATAGATTGGGTTGAACCAAATCTCTCTTACATCCAATCACCCCTGCGCCATATTCTAAGCCTAAATGTGGGATCTCATGGAGTAAACCAAACAAAACCAAACCAGGGATTCCAGCAGCCAAACCACTTCAACCCTCAACCAGTGATTCCACCTCATAGTCTTCCATCACTAACGCCAACTAGATCGGTCTTTACCCAAGTTCTACAAGGCTCCAGATCATTTGTCCAACTCGGCTCCAGGGACTAGTAACTCAACCCACCAAGGGTTCTACAGAATTTGTCCCAACCTAGGCTCCAAGACTAGTAACTCAACCCAATTATTTACATGGCTTACAGAGAATTTGTTCCAACCCACATCCATAAAGAATTATGAGCACCAACCAGAAAACAATCAAGTGGAAGAACCCACACCACCATGGTTATCTAGGAAATGGAAAAGCAAGGCTAAAACCATTGTTAATGCATGTAATCCTCCATGCCAATGATATAACATAACCAAATAATCACATGCATTTACCATGCATCAATAAATCAACAAGAAAATCACACATGCAACCTGTTACCTACAAATCTATCCAACTGTAGTTGTTGATCCACCTGTTCCCTTGGACTTTCCTGCTTACCTTTTCCTTGTTTCTCAAATCCAAGTGAAACTAGAGTGCTCCAAGCATGCTCTAGGAATGCTCCAAGATTTCTCTAAGTGTGAAAGAGTGTAATAGAATGAGAGAATAAAAGAGAGCTATAACCTAAAACTAACAAAAGGTTGTGAAATGATCCTCAAAAACCTTTTTATCATTGAGGCCTCTATTTTCTTCATTTTCCTCTATTTTTCCTTTAATTTCCTCCTCATGCAAATTTGTGACCTTTCATCTCCCTTTCTCATATTTTCCATTATTTTCGTAAATAAATTCTAATTAATGCCACTTTTCCTTTGCCAATTTCCTTTGCCATAAATTAATCACAAGTGATTCCCATCACTATGTTTTCCCTAACATTCAACTTGGAATACATGTCCCATGACCTTGGTTTTTATTTTTTTATTTACATAGGAAATCAACTAGGAGTTGTTACAAACCCCTCCCCCTTGGGGGAACACCATCCTCCGTGTTCAATGACACTTATAAACCAGCAAAACACATTCTTCCCATGGAGATTTATAACACAACGCGATATAGCATTTACATCATATCATATTTTTTAAGACATAAGCAACATTGCATGAACACCATACAACTTATTAGAGCTTTATAACATAGTTTGATGCAATATTTACATACATATGCATATATAAACATAACATCCAAACATATATCATAATACATCCTCTCAACCAACAAATAGAGAAGGATACATAGCCCACATCCGATCAGCCATCTCCCATGTAGCTTCATCGGGCTCAAAGTGCTTCTATTTCACTTTAACTTTCTCGATTGCTCAATTCTGAAGCATGAAAATCTTTCGCTACAAAATGCATTGACATTCTGACTAGAATTTTCCTTCTGGTTCCACCTACAATATAGACCAGTCAATCACATGATTAGCATCTTTCACATACTTCTTAAGCAATGACACATGGAAAACATCATAGAATTTCTGTCGGAGGCAGTGCAAGTCTGTAGGCAACTCGTGTAATCCTCTCAAGGATATCTAAAGGCCCGCAACATCGAGGTTTCAGCTTGGCACATGACCCAATCCTCAAGGATCTCTTCTTGGGCTTGCTTCACAAGTACACATGTTCCCCAACCAGAAACTCCTTAAATAACTCTTTTTGATTAACATAACTCTTATACCTATCATGTGTTGCCTTCAAATTCATCTTGATAACCTACATTTCTTATTCCATCTCTGCCAACATATTTGATACAATCAATACCATGTTAGCTCGATTAATCCAACTAATGGGAGTATTAAATCTCTGCCCATAAATTGCCTCAAATGGACTTATCTTCAAGGACTCCTGATACCCATTATTATACGCAAACTATACCAATGTAAGATACTCCTCCCACCTCCTCTATTGGTCCATAACATACATCCTCATCATGTCCTCAAGAACCCTGTTGCCTCTCTCTGTATATCCATTTGTTTTTGGATGATAAGAAGTACTAAAGGCCAAATATGTCCCCAAACCTGAAAACAACTCTCTCCAAAACTTGGAACTGAACATGGCATCTCTGTCTGATATAATCTTCCTAGGAATACCATGTAACCGCACTATCTCCCTGGTGAAGACATTGGCTACCTCACTAGTTGAATTCGTAGACTTCACTGGAATGAAGTGAGCTCCCTTAATCAACATTTAACCAACAACCATAATAAAATCATGTTATCTAGATGTCCTCAGAAAACCTGTAGTGAAATCCATGGAAATGACCTCCCATTTCCACTCTAGAATCAAAATTGGATGCAATAAACCACCTAGAATCCTACACTCTGCTTTTACCTGTTGACAATCCAAACATCTCGCAATAAACTCAGCCATCTCTTTCTTCAAATTTGGCCATGGTATAATTTCTTAACCGTTGTCAATGTCTTCTTATATCCCAGGTGATTTGAATATTTCTTAACATGAAATTCCCACAAGATAAGCTTCTTTAGCTAACTTTTTTCTAACACATAGATGCTATCTCTAAATTTGACCAATCCATCTACCGTGAGATGATAATCCACATCTTGTTCACCCATACCCTATTGATGTAACATGTACTTAAATTGTTGGTACTTGTCATCTTGTTGTCCCACCTGCAATATATGATCATGTAAATCTATCCCATATGAACTCATAGTTTCTATGTGATTTACCTGCACTCTTCTTCTAAGAGAATCTAAAACCTTGTTCTCTTTACCCTTAATATACTTGATCTCAAAGTCAAACTCACTGAGTGTGGCCAACCACCTAGCTTGCCTGTCATCCACATTAGGTTGGTCAAACAAGTAACTCAACCCACTGTGATCACTCATCAAAATGAACTTCCTGCCAGAAAGATAATGTCTCCACATCTTCAATGCATGAATGATCGTTTCCAAATCAAGATCATGTGTCATGTATTTCTGCTCATGCTTATTCAATTTCCTATACACATAAGATATTATTTGTCCTTCCTGCATCAAGACTGCACTAAGTCCTTTCTTGCAAGAATTTGTACATACCACAAAATCTTTATATGGATCTGTGATCTTCAAGATGAGCATTTGTAAGAAATTGCTTCAACTGCTCAAAACTATCTGCACATTCCTCTGTCCATTCAAATTTCTTTCCTTTTCACTACAAAGATGTAATAGGAGAGGAAATCCGTGAGAAGTTCCTCATGAACCACCTGTAATAACCTGCTAGCCCCATGAATGATCTGACCTCATCCACATTCCTAGGATTTTTCCAATCCATAATAACTCTGATCTTTTCTAAGTCCATTGTTATACCTTCCTTGGAAACCGCATGCCCCAAGTAATGAACCTCTATATGAAAGATACTACACTTACTAAGCTTGGCATATAATTGATGCTCTCCCAACATTATTAACGCTACTGCTATATTTTATGCATGTTCTTCCTCATTCTTAGAATATATCAATATGTCATCAATTTAGACTATCATAAACTTGTCTAGATAAGGACAAAACGCACTATTCATTAAACACGTGAAAGTAGCTAGAGAATTATTCAAACCAAAAGGAACCATAGCAAACTCATAATTCCCATACCTGGCACGGAAAGTAGTCTTGTAGATGTCCTTTTCTTGGATGCATACCTGATGATATACAGATCTCATATCAATATTCAAGAATGATGTTGCTCCCTTTGATTAATCAAACAAGTCATCAATCCATGGCAAAGGGTACATGTTCTTAATCATCACCTTGTTCAACTGCCTGTAATCAATAAGCAACCAGAGATTACCATCCTTCTTCTTCAAAAACAATATTGGTGCACCCCAAGGTGACACACTTGGCCTAATGTATCCTTAATCAAGCATTTACTTTAACGACAACTTCAGTTCCACTAACTCTGGATTGCTCATCCTGTATGGTGCCTTCGATGTTGGTGTTTCTCTCAGCATCAACTCAATAGAGAAGTTCACTTCCCTCAGAGGCAGTAAATCTGATATCTCTACTAGAAACACATCCTAAAACTACTGCAAAACTAGATAACTCTCCAAAACTTCAACATCATCAAATTTCTTCCCTTTATCACTAGAAATGTGAACTACAAACAATACACATTCTTTCCTTCTACTGCGATTTTCCTGCATAACTGTAACCATTCTCACTAATGTAGGATTCTTCTTACCCTGCAAGATTTTCTTCTCTTTGTCATCATTTGAGCACTCAATAGCCTTATCATAGCAATCCACCTTAGTCATGTGAATGTACAACCAATCCATACCCAATAAAATATTGTATGATCCCAATGGAAGCACATTTAGATGCACTAATGTAGACATGCCATTAAACTCAAATGCACAAGGTCTTACCCAATGACGAAATATTTTCTTAGTACATGTAGCCAACTACACTAACCAAGACTCTGCATGCACTTCTTTATTCAAGCAACACTTATCCACCAAGTCAAGACTAATATAACTATAGTTAGATCGAGGGTCAATAAAAATATAAACAACTTGATCACAAAGCTTACCTTCCATCTCGATAATAGATGCCTAATGATCATCCCACCTATCATCCAGTGCTTCATAAATTTGAGGACCACTTTGTCAAAGATCCCCCACTATCTGTGCCTCCTGAGCACTATAAATCTACGGTCTGATGTTGTGGACAATCTCTCCTACAATGATCCTTGCCACAAGTCTAACACTGTAAAGGCTTCCTGCCATCACCTTTGTTCTGCTCCTCAGACTGAAATCCTTGTCCTTTGTCAACTACATTGAATTTCTTATACGATGTTACATTCTCCTTATCATCTGTATCCTGAGGTTTCCCTCTCTTCTTAGCCCACTTTCCTTTATTCTTATCATTACCTTTCTAATCCTGCTTAGACTCAACCTTGTGCTTCGATTGTTCATAATAGTGCTTCAACTTTCTGATGGCTTCCTCCAGTGATCTAGGCTCATCAAACTCAATCTTGTCTTTGAATGACACTAACAACCCACTGATGAATCTCTGAATCATTTCTTTCACCTCCTTAAGATAAGGCACATATCTCAACAACTCCGAGAATCTGCTAGTATACTCCTCATCAGTCACAACACCCATCTTCAACTCATAGAACTCCTTTGCCCTGTCATCATAGTATCTTTCAGATAGCTACTTCTTCCTGAAAAATCTCTCGAACTCACTCCAATTCAGCTCCTCTTCTCGAATGCCTCTGAGATTCTTTACATCTTCCCACAAAATGTATGATTTTCCTTTAAGACTGAAAGTAGTTATCCTAGCTTTCATATTTCTGAATAATCATGCACTCTGAAAAACTTATTCATCCCAAGCAACCATTCTTCTACATATTGTGACTTCTTCATTTCTCCATCAAATGTAGGAGGCTTTGCTTTCTTGAACTCCTCTGGAAATTATTGCTTCTCACTCCTCCTATATGGATGGTGATGGTGATGATGATTTTGTCTCTCTGAACCAGAACTAGAATATAACCCATGGTCATTACCCCTCCTATCAAGTGTATCCAAGAACCTACCATCTCTGACTGTATCATCCCTATCAAACATGTATCCTGATTGAGACCTACTTCCATATGCCCCATTGGTTCTTTACTATTGTCCAAGAATGATCCTAAGTGGTCCCTATCTCTGCAAATATGATAAACTCTGAAGGATGACTGCATTAACTTCTGCTTGTTTTTCATGTCCCTAGCAAGTCTTTCCTGTGATTGAATGATACTCTCATTATCCGCCTTACAACTTCTAATATTTGCTTTCAAAATTCTCAATGTATCTGCTATGTCAGGGGACTACTCATCACATGTTGTTCATCTAATATGTAGGGAGAATCACGTGAACTATAGTCCACCATTTGTTAGTCATCTTTGATCCTCTACTTCCTGCAAACATATCATGTCAAAAAAAAACAATACAAACATGATCAACATACCTCAGTGAAGTTCAGGGGAGGTTATCTCATCTGCGAAATCAAACCATATTAACACAACATGTGTATATATAATGAAATCAACATATCAATAATCTCAACATCAACATCATCAACTATACATGATGACACAACTATAAAAATGACCATCACAATACATGCACAGAGAAATAGACAACTGACATGCATGCATGACGAACACAATTCACCCATCCTCTCCAAGTGCTTGAACCTAGGAGCTCTAATACTAATCTGTAACCACCCCTCCCACATTTACCCAAATTTCTCCAACCTTTTGCGTAAACGTGAGACGAAGAGTTACTATGACATGACCCAACTTCCAAGCTTCAGTTATGAAAGTGGGGCCAGCAACTGATGACAAACTGACAACTCACCTCATCTCTCAGGGCTTCAAGACACTCATGGGCCAAAGAGCCACCTAATATGAACAAACCCTTAGTTGGGGCTGCATTTCACACACTTTAACCCCTAATTTCATGCATTACAAGGCATCCATGTGGTTATAGGCCTCCAACAACATGCATGACAAGGCCTCCATGTGGTTATAGGCCTCCAACTGCATGCACAAGCCTTCCTAGGTGTGGTTATGACCCAAATTGTCCAGTTCAGAAGGTGTGGTACCAAGATTTGAGCCTATATTCCATGTCAGCCTCCAAATCACTCCCCAAAATTTCTTGGAACTTATCAGAATCATTTATGACATGACAACAAGGCTAAACATACAAACTTGAAGGAGAAACTTAACCTAGACTTCCTAGAACATATCAAACATTTCGTCAAACACATGGAAAACATGTAAGCTACAGGTCATCAATGCATATTTGATCATAAAATTATGATATTCATGTGAGACTCACCAAGAAGGCCCTATGCCCTCTCCACATAACTGCAAAACAACTTATTAGATCATACATTCATCAACCGATCAATAGCTAAACGATTCATGACAAGATCCATAGAAGAAACATATCATATGAACATCATATAATCAAAAAATAATGAGCATACAAACCATGGCAACCCAACCATAATATCACCAACATAATTGCTAGAAATATACATGAATCACAATAAGGAAATGTCTCATATTAACATGTGAAAATAATAACCAAGTCAAGCACTTCCACGTACCACCCGACCATAGATTGGGTTGAACCAAATATATCTTTTAGCTAATCACCCCTGCACCATATTCCAAGTGTAAATGTGGGATATCATGGAGTAAACCAAACCAAGGCTTCTAGAGGTCAAACCACCTCAAACCTCAACTAGGGATTCCACCTAATGGTTGGACATCACTAACACCAACCAGATCAGTCTCTACCCAAGTTGTCTAGGGCTCCAAGAACTAGTAACTCAACCCACGGCCTTTGAGGGCTCTAGAGCGTTTGTCCAACTCAACTCCAAGGACTAGTAACTCAACCCACCAAGGGCTCCAAAGTGTTTGTACCAACCTGGGCTCGAGGACTAGTAACTCAACCAAAGTTGTTCCATGGATTCCAGAGTGTTTGTTCCAACCCACAGCCATAAGGAATTATGACCACTAACCAAAAATAAATAATAAAATAAAATAAATAAATAAAAATAAAAATAAATAAATAAATAAC
>APFE031490336.1:89091-127273 GCA_000404065.3 Pinus taeda
AATAAAAAAATAAATAAAAATTCATGTGGAAAAATGCAAAACAACATAGCTATCCATGAAATGGAAAGGCAAGGCTAGAACCATTGTCAATTCAGGCAATCCTCCATGACAATGACAAAACATAACTAGATAATCACATTCATATAACATGCATCCATAAATCAACAAGGAAATCACACTTGCAACCTGTTACCTACAAAGGAATCCAGTTGCAGTTGTTGATCCACCTATTCCCTTGCACTTTTTTGCTTTCCTTTGTGATCTGTTTTTTTTTTGTTAGGATTTTTTGTGCTAATATCAATTACATATTTATAAACATGTGCTTGCTTATTGCTTATTGTACTGAGTTTTCATTAGTTGTTTGTGTATGTAAACAGGTAAATTTCCCTAAGTTTAATATGACACTCATGAGAAAAATAGCTTCAAAAACAAATACTGAACAACAGATATTCAAAGTATAGCAAACCATCAAAGAGACACTTTAACGCAGTGATTTGATGAAGGAATTCACCCCTCCTGGGCTACATCTCCTTGGTCTAGCTTCCATGGCTTGGGCCTCTATATTAACTCAATATGGAAAAAAAAAAATCTATTTACAAAGCTCTATTGCTCTTGCTACCTACAACAATGTGTTCAGAATGTCCTCATTAGCCAAGAACACCTCTTCCTGAGCTCAATTTGGTCGAAAATTTCTCTCTATATGACTCAGACAATATTTCCCTAGAAAAACTCCTCTAATTCTGAAATAACTCCAGTTAGGGCTGCCAAATCTGGAGGCATGCCCGAAAATGGTGGCACCGCCAAAATTCTCACCATTTTAATTGAAGGCTAATTAGTGTTAAGTCGAGTTTAACTTATGGTTTAGCACTAATCACTCATTAGGCTAACCTTAACCTTAACTGCCACCGGAAAACTGGAAACATTGTGTAGTTTTGGATTTTATCGGAGCCGTCAGATAAACTGTAACCGTGACTGTGTCATGGTGTTCACATGGATACATTAAACTGTTAGGGTATGGTCTATGCTAGAGCCACCGGGTGACATAACCGTAACTGCCAGCCTTTGGGTTTTTACATGTGGAGACCGCTTGTGATAGCTGTAGCGTTGGAGCCGTCAGAATATAAATGTTTACAGTTAAGTTGTGGCGTGTTCCCATGTGGAGGGTTGGCCTGCGAGCTGGCCCTTCTAACTACCCAAAAACAATATTAAACTTTAAATTAATGCGGAGAGCTTATGGGGTAAGAAACACTATGTAGCGGAGATGGTATGTGGCTTGGACTGCGAAGGGGAGGTCGCGAGGTCGAACCCTGACACCTCTATAATAATTTTTCTGAACTATGCCAAGCACTTAGGCCATTGGGAGGTGCCATGTGGCAGCCTCCCGGCTTGCCACGTGGCATTCTTTCATTGGCCCAGTAACAAACCAAACACATTGTGCCACATCACCACCTGTATAACCCAATAACAAGTCAAAACTTGGCAAACTGTGATTTGATATTGAACACCTTTTACCCTGCCTAGTCACTTGCCACATCAGTAGTACGGATTGTTGACTGGGAATTTTTTTTGCAAATTTTGCTTGTTTAGCAAAGCGATTAGAACACAATAGCTTTCTCACACGAACTCGGTTTTTGGTGAAACAAGTTGCGTTAGGATCATTTTTCCGAGACGAACGTGGTCATTCAAGTTTCAAGCCATTCTAGGAAATTTTGTTTTTGAGCTAAATACTTAGCGCCTGATCATTCTTCCCCATTAGAAGCCTTTTGGAACCCAAAAGATACTATCAATTGTTCAGTAGGTGAGGGTACAGCTCCCTCACCTTCTTGATCTGCAACCATTTGGCTGGAGAAGGATTTTGTCCCTTGAGTCCCACTCTAAGGTATTCGACATCCCCTCTCTTCGAAGTCCTGATTCTTTTGTCAAGCTCATCTAGATATTCTAGTGAGAAATCATCTATTGGTGGTAGTTGAACGTTCTCTCCTTGATCATAAATCAAAGGAGGCTCAAATAATCTCAAATTCTCAACATTAACAACAAAGTATATTTGCACATAAGAAGGCAAATCAAGCTTAAATGCATTGTTACCAATCTTTTCCAGAATTTTAAAAGGACCTTAACGAATTGGCTTAAGCTTTTTACCTTCCCCTTGAAGTATCTCTTTGCTAATATATAACCAAACTTCGTTGCCAACTTGAAATTTGTGATTAACCCGGTGTTTGTCATGCCTTGCCTTGTAGTTGCTTTGAATTTTCTCAAGTTGTGATCAGATATTGATCTAGGACCTTAATGATAGCTTAAATTTCAAAGTGTGTCAAAGAGTGTCAAACCTAAGCGACCGGATATATCTCGTCTTCCTGATTCTGGCACCGTGAACAGTTCAAAAAAACGACACCGTATGAAGGAGTTATTGCAATTTGAAAAAGTCCAGTAAACTGCAATTTATGGACATTTGACCAAGAATAAATTGATTTTTGAAAATATTAAAAAAATAATATTCCAAGGAATATTCCCTAGAATATTCCTTTTGGGTGACCAATCAGGTGCTGACACATGGCAAGCTCGGAAGCCGCCATGTGGCCTTGGAATGGTCATTTAAAATTTTGTTGGGATCCAACAGAGTCGAACCCGTGACCTCCAGCAAGACAAATCAATGCTCTAGCAACTCCACCAATGGTGATTCTAAACCTCTATGGGTTACGGTGTGTATTTATGTTGTAATCGGTTGTGGATTGGGGGTTAAGACTGCCAGCGGTCCCCCGAAAACCAGTCACATGAACCCAATGCTGAATTAACTACCGACTACAGCAACAAACCATGCGGTTATGTGTTGACCACCAGCTCATTAGTATAATCCCTAACCACCGGGAAATTAACCCATCACATGTGCGCTGACGGTTAAGCTAATGGTCAGCTCTGACGATTTAGCTTGGTGGGGCGCTAAAAAGGCAAAATTGCGAAATTTAACTACAGTTAAGTGCAATTAACCAGATTTAGTGGAGTATCCCTAAGGGACACTAACTAAATGCATTCCAAGAGTTGTTTTCGACCAGAGAGAGTGAAAAAATAGGCTAGCTAAGCTAATTGGAGCCTTCTAAAGCCAATGGAATAGTCCAGAGAAGATGAAGAAGCCATCTTCAAGGAGATTTTCATCTAGGGAGATTTTGGAGCTCAGGGCCACCAGGGGTTGGAGGCAATTGCAGGAGATACCACTACTCGTTCTCAGCTAACCAACAATCATTCATGACTTTAATGAGCCTTCTAAATCCATTTCAAGGATTTTCAAAAGCATTTGGAGACTTCTAAAGGCCAATATGCTACAGGGAGTTTGAGGCGGCCCAGTGCCAACCGTGAAGGCCTAATTTGGTGATGCAGTGCTCATTTTGAGCAAATGATCAGTCTATTATTGATGTATGATATGTGATGGAGATAGTAGAAGAGGTTTCAGTGAAACTTGAAGAATTCTAAAGGAATTAGCGCCATCAAGAAGCTCAGGGAAACTCGGAGCACTGATTGAAGGAATCAAGTCTAAGGGATCTTAGATCAATTTGCATGGTGATGAAAGCCATGAAAGGGATATAGATGGTATTATAAGCTCATTGGTTCAGTTCAGTAACCTTTGGAGTTAAGTGTGGAACTTGTAAAAGAAACTTTTTCATAATCTCAAAGAACCCAGTCAAGATGACAAAATCTCAAGGAGACGTAGCCCAAGATATTCAGGTGAACTCCTAGATTAAATTTGTTGTTCTGTGTTGATGTTTATTTGTTGCATTATATGGTTGTTATGTGTGTTTAATATCAGCAGAAACAAATGGAATTAAAGCACTTAAACAGTTAAAAACAAACAAAGACATACACATGTTTCAAGTATTTAATTCTGCAATTGTCAACATAAGATATATCATATATTTGTTAAGATTTGGAATGGTAGGTTCTTGTAAGCATAACAAGTTATCAAAACCTCATTTCAGATCAAGTGGTATCAGAGCAGGATGCTTGATTGATAGAGAAAAAGATTGCTTGTTTGACTTGAAAGGTATTTAAACAGTACAAAGAATTTGACTGTTTATTGTTTGTAAACTGACTATTGTTTGAGTTTGCAAAGGTGAAGAGAAAGATATTGATCGCTAAGTCCAGGAGAGGACAAGAAGGAAGAAGGGCTGAAGGCATTCTCCTTACCCAAAGGACCTCAAGACAACCCTTGAAGCACAAGAGGGTTTGTTTGCAAAAGGTTGTTTGAATAAGAATTTGATTCTACTGCCATCTAGTTCATAAATTTGTCATTAGTTCTTTGAAAGCTTTGTGAATTTTGCTGAAGTTCTTTTGTTCATTTTGATGATGACAACTTCTACAAGTGAGTTTTCAAAATCCTCCTTCCTCACAAGATTATTTGATGAAGACATGAAGCGATACTTGTTCATCATGATGGATATTGTGAGAGAAATGTACGAAGATGAAAGGAAGAGCACAAAACTTCGAGAGCAGTTGAATTCCATGAAGGAAGAGAAGCAGTTGCTTTTTGACAAATTGCATGAAATGGAGAGCCAACTTCATATTGAAAATATAAATCTGGAAAGGATGCATGAGATGGAGACACAACTCCTTGCTGCCAAAGAAGCCTTAGTCAAGTATTAGCTTGAAGAAGAGGTAAATAATTCTAGTTTGTCTTCAATTTCCTCTAAGAATGTTTATGTTGGTTCTTTTGAAAAACATGCAAGAGGCATAGGATCCAAGTTGATGTCAAAAATGGGCTATGAAGGAAAAGGATTGGGCAAACATGCACAAGGAATTATTGAGCCAATAATGGTTGAGGAAAGGCCTAAGTATTTGGGTCTTGGCTATGGACAATCTTATGGAGAAAGTTCCAAAGCAGCCATGAAGGCAATTGAAACCATTCCTAGAAGGAGTTTCATTTCAGGTTCCCTGCCTAAAGTTTGTAAAGATTGTATTCATGGGGAATGCAATTGTTTGAAACATACTTTGCAAGAAGAAAGTGTTCATAAGCATGCACCTGAACTAGAAAGTTGTGAAAGCTCTAAAAGCATTGAAGGGATTGATGGTGTTCCAAAGGGAGCTACTTCTTTATTTGATTCACCTACTCATGAATGTAATAAAGGTAAAAGAGAAAGGTATAAATCTGATTTCAATCACACTTCTTTTTATTATGTTAACCATGGTAAATTTCCACATAAGCATTGGAAAAAAATTGCTTGTTCCTTTTGTGGTTTGGTTAACCATAGTGTTTCTAGATGTTGGAAGAGAATGGCCACATACAGGAAATTTTTGAAGGAAGGGAGGCAAGAAGCCAAAGGTCCATTGGACAAGGAAAATTATGTTGTAAAGAGGATGAACATGTGTTGTACTTATTTCCATAAGCAAGGACATATTGTTGAAAGGTGTTGGACTTTGAATCCAACAATGCTTCCACGAAATTTGAAGAAACTGGAAAAAGAGTATGGCAAGAATGGAAAGGAAGTTTCCATAATTGATGTGTGTCAAGATGATTTACATATTGATGTCGATGTGCAGTTAAAGGAAGCACCTTTGATTTGGATTGGTAAGAAATGGTTAGAATTCTTATCCAATTAAAGTTGCATGTCAATTGATTTGATACATTTCTTTGATAATGGAATGCAAGTTGCGGAATGGAAAAGTTGAGTATGTAGACTCACTTTATTGCAGCAAAATTATATTCATTTTAGCTTTGAAAGTACATGTACATATGATTGAGGATCTTGTACTTATGATTGTGCTTAAGAGAAATTTGAATAATCAAATACATACATGAGAATGGTATGTGTGAACACAAGGATGTTGATGATTTCCTTGTATTTAAACATGCATGTGTAATTGACTTGATGGAAAGCAATCGACCATCATATCGTTTTGTTTAAATACATGCAATTTCATGTCGACTTGGAAAATTTGATTTGGTCTCCAAGTTTGTAAGAGGGAGATAATGATGAAGTGTTTCATCTTTGAAAAAGAATCATTAAAAAAAAAAATTGACATGCTTGACTTGAAGGGTCAAATGTTTGAAAAGGCATGTTTTTAGTCTGTTGGTGATTCAGTCGATCATTTGTACATAAGATGTAAAGACATGATGATGATTCACATGATGTGAAATTTTTTTCTTTTGATGGAGCAAGAATCTATGTCGTCAAGTTATTTTCTTGTATTTTGACAAGATGTCAGAAGAAGATTTGCAGTAGCAAAGGTTGCCATGGAAGTGGCTTGGAAGTGATGTTTAGCTACCTTCTATAAATTTTGAATGAGTTCAAGGAAGACAATTCTTAACAAGAGGACAAGCACATCCAGGAAGGGAAGTGTCGACTACCTTCGAGTTTTGGTTCAAAAGCACTATCCATGCAAGGCAAGTGTATGGAGGTTGAAAGAAGAGGGTGTTGTACTCTCATCTACTGTTCAGATTAGTATATCAGTCTTTTGGGGTCCAAAAGATTCCTAATGGGGAGGAGTGATCAGATATTGATCTAAGACCTTAATGATAGCTCAAATTTCAAAGTGCGTGAAAGAGTGTCGATCTTGAGCGACCGGATAGATCTTTTCTTCCTAATTCCGATGCCACGAACAGTTTGAAAAACCAACACTATAAGAAGGACTTATCTTAATTTGAAAAAGCCCAGTAAACTGTAATTTATGGACATTTGACCAAGAATAAATTGATTTTTGAAAATATTAAAAAAATAATATTCTAAGGAATATTCCCCAAAATATTCCTTTTGGGTGACCAATCAGGTGCTGACGTGTGGCAAGCCCTGAGAACGCCACGTGGCCCTCGAATGGTCAAGTAAAAAAATTTTGGGGTCCAACGAAGTCAAACCCGTGACCTCCGACAAGACAAACCAGCACTCTACCAACTCTGCCGATGGTGATTCTTAACCTCTATGGGTCACGGTGTGTATTTATGTTGTAACTAGTTGTGGATTGGGGGTTAGGACCACCAACGGTCTTACCTGCCAATGGTCCCCCGAAAACCAGTCACATGAACCCGATGCCGAATTAACCGCCGACTGCAGCAACAAACCATGCGGTTGCATGTTGACCGCTAGCTCAACGATCTAATCCCTAGCCACCGAGGAATTAACCCATCACATGCGCACCGATGATTAAGCTAACTATTAGCTTCAACGGTTTAGCTTGGCGAAGCACTAAAAAGGTAGAATTGCCAAATTTAACTACAATTAAGTGCAGTTAACCAGATTTAGTGGAGTATCCCTAGGTAAAGCTGACTAAATGCATTCCAGGAGTTTTTTTCGGCCAGAGAGAGTGAAAGAGGAGGCTAGCTAGGATAATTGGAGCCTTATAAAGCTAATGGAACAGTCCAGAGAAGTTGAAGAAGCCATCTTCAAGGAGATTTTCATCCAGGGAGATTTTGGAGCTCAAAGCCACCAGGGGTTGGAGGCAGTTACAAGAGCTACCAGTACTCGTTCTCAGCGAACCAACAGTCATTCCTAATAATAATGAGACTTCTAAATCCATTGCAGGGATTTGCAGAAGCATTTGGAGACTTCTAAAGGCTGAGATGCTACAGGGGAGTTTGAGGCAACCTAGTGCCAACCATGGAGGAAGCCCTAGTTTGGTGATGCAGTGCTCATTTTGAGCAAATGATCATTCTATTGTTGATGTCTGATATGTTTTGGAGATAGTAGAAGAGGTTTCAGTGACATTTGAAGAATTCTGAAGGAATTAGTGCCATAAAGAAGCTGATGGAAGCTCAGAGCACTAATTGAAGGAATCAAGTCTAAGGGAGCTTAGATGTGTTTGCAAAGTGATGACAGCCATGACAGGGAAGCCCATTGGTTCAGTTCAGTAACCTTTGGAGTTAACTGTGGAACTTGTAAAAGAAACTTTACCATAATCCCAAAGAGCCCAGTGAAGATGACAAAAGCTCAAGGAGATGTAGCCCACGATATTCAGGTGAACTCCTAGATTAAATTTGTTGTTATGTGTTGATGTTTATTTGTTGCATTATATGGTTGTTATGTATGTTTAATATTAGCAGAAACAAATGGACTTAAAGCACTTAAATAGTTAAAAACAAACAAAGACATACACCTCTTTCAAGTATTAAATTTCGCAATTGTAAACATAAGCTAGATCATATATTTGTTAAGCTTTGGAGTGGGAGGTTCTTATAAGCATAACAAGTTATCAAAACCCTCATTTCAGATCAAGTTGTTCCTGCACTGTATGATGTATCAATTTAATTTTCTCTATGAACTTCCTTGCCTTATCGATGTCACTGTGACCATCGATGGCGACATCTTTCTCAAAGATGAAGTCCAATGGATATTTTGGAAAGTACCCATAACATGCCTCAAATGGCGATGTGTTTGTGGAAAAATGATTTACCCTGTTGTATGCATGATGTATGTAATGAAACTATTCATCCCACAGCTTGGGATGTTTGCTGCAATATCCTCTAAGAAGATGAACAACTATTCTATTGATCACATCAATTTTTCCATCTATTTGTGGATGAAAGGTTGTACTCTTCTTCAACTTTGTGTCCATCATGTCCCACAAATTTGACCAAAAATTCCCAACAAATCGAGAACCTTGATCACTTACAATAGAAGTAGGAAGACCAAAATGAACCCAAATGTTTTGGAAGAAAATATGAGTTATTTTTTCAGCTGTAATTTGCTTTTTACATGGTGTTAGAATGCACATCTTGTTGAACTTGTCTACAACTACATACAAGTAATCATGACATTTCCTTGACAATGGAAGACCTCCTACAAAATCCATTGAGATACTCCCCCATGGACATGAAGGTACCGGAAGTGGAGTGTATAAACTAAGTTTGCTATTGCTATGCTTACTTGTAGCACATAAAGAACATTCTCTTATGAAACAAGAACATTATCCAACATGTGTGGCCAATAACAATACCTTTGAAGATTCGCTATTGTCTTGCCTACACCCAAGTGTCCAGCAATCAATGAAGTGTGTGCCTCCCTTATGATATTGCTTCTTTCTCCTTGTGGAATACACAACTTGCCCAAGTGATACAACAAATTGTTATGTACATGATAATCCAACTCTTCAATTTGGTTTCCTTGACTCAAGCTTGCATAAACTTCTTGAAAGTCATTATCATTTTCATATTGTTCAATGTAACTTTCATGCAAAACATAATTATGCTTGAGTATAACAGATGAATTGACGATAGGCCTTGAAAGCATATCAGATACCTTATTGTAGAGTCCCTTTTTATACCTAATAACTAAATGAAATTGTTGTAGAAAACACATCCATCTGAAATGTCGTGACTACTACAACTTTGACTGTGACTGTAAGTACTGCAATGGTTGATGGTCAGTATGGATGATGGTCTCTTTTCCCATCAAGGAGTGTTTCCATTTCTTAACACTTTGTACCAATGTGTAAATTTCTTTGTCATAAGTGGGATAGTTAGTTATATCTGCATTAAATATTTCAGAACTAAATGAAATGGGCTTACCATGTTGCAATAGAACTGCTCCCATGGCATAATCACTTGCATCCGTTTGAATTTCGAATGGTTGTCTAAGATCTGAAAGAGCCAATACCGGTGTTGGACTTATCTTTTGCTTCAAAGCATCAAATTCTTTCTGTTGTACATCTCCCCAATGGAAGACTTTCTTAACACCTGTTAATGTATGTAATGGAGCTGCAATGGAAGAAAAAATAGCAATAAACTTTCTCCAATATTGTGTTGCCCATAAAAACCTTCTTACCTCTGTAACTGTATTGGTCTTAGGCCAATTCAGAATGACCTCAACTTTAGAGGGGTCAATCTTCAACTCACCTCCTCCAAAATGTGTCCCAAATACACTAAAGAAGTCTTGCCAAATTCACATTTCGATATCTTTAAAAACAATTGTTCTTTTCTCAAGACATCTAATACTTTGTTTACATGCATGACATGTTCATCTCTTGACTTGCTAAAAATGAGAATATCATCTAAGTAGAAAATGACAAATTCATCTAGAAATGGTCTCAATACATCATTCATTACCCTCATTGTTGGGAATGGTATCCCCCAAGGACATTTTTGGGGCTAAAAGCCCATGTTTTGGGTCAAATTTTGTAATAAAATTGTAAATTCTCTGCATTTTGTGGTCATGGAGCATGAAGGTGTCATGAGTCATAAAGGGTTGTCCACCCTTATTTTTGTAAAGTAAAGTCGGTTGTAAAATATCTACCCATGGTCCACGGACCATGGGATTGTATAAAAAGAGCTAAGTAAGTAAGCTCTAGGTAGGGGATGAAGTCTTAGATAGTCATAGCTCAAAAGAAAGGAGTTTAAGTTTTGGGCCGTAGCGTAGGCAGAGGCTATACAGCTGAGTGCACAAAGGCCTAGGGTCGAAGTCTGCAGCTGAGTGCGCAAACCCCTGTAGTTGTGTGCGCAGGGTGGATAGAGTCTATAATCACTTGAAAGATATCAATAAAGAGAAGTATTCTGCAAATCCTGTGCCTTTGTTTTGATTAATGCATCTTGTCGTATTGTGTATGAATTTCATTTATAATTCTCATATGATTCGCGAATGTATGTAATTACGTTGGTTAAGCGAACGTAAGTAAGAACATCTGTTTATGCGATGCTAACTATGATTGTCTAATAAGATAAGTAAAACACTTAAAATAGTTTGAGAATCTACACGGTACACTACCATAGCAGTGCGAAAGTACCTAAGTCATAGGTTAGGGCTGTGCAAAGGGTAATTGTACCCTTTTGTGGAGGTATTGAAGGGGAGAATAGAGGGCTAGTCTGGCAAGCCCTAGAACTAAGTGACCTGCGCGAAGGCATAAATAAAAGGAATAAACCGACATCACAACCATCTGAGGGTGTGGAAACTTGGTTCCAGCATCCCCCCATACTACTTTGGGTGAGACTTTGGTCTGTGCTCTGTGGGTTGATGCCGAAAGGGCCAGTAGTGTAGGGATTTGTTTGGCTAATTAATGTTGAACCTGGGTCAAGCCCCCACAAGCCAACAAATGGTTCCATTGCCGGGACCAAAATCTGCATAAGAGATGTCTGATGTCGTATCACTAGAATCCAACTAAGAAAGAGATCGGAGACTGGTTGGATAGTAAAATCCACGAATTGGCGGCACGGGAAAACAAAAGTTTGCGACTGACAAAGGAATAGTGGTTGGGTAGGTACCTATATATAGAAATACACGAGATATTTTTATGTTCCTTTCCAATTGATCTATACGAGTGGATCGTGAAGCTAGAAGATAGACAAGGAAGGTGGAGACTTGACGGTCCTATTGTTTGGACCTCGGAGCTGGTACAGAAATTGGAAGCATCTGAGGATAAGATCACTCGTGTTGTCGATCATTGGCTCGATTGCATCATAGGAGGATTTGTAACTGAATTCACGGTCGACACCTCAATCAGCTATAGTGAGGCAGAGCGACGCTTTTTCAAAGGTCCACGAGGTAAGTACGTGAAATCTTTGAATACCTAGATTAAAATGTTATTGTGCGAAAAATGGGTTGTGCACATACCTTGATGTTTGGAACTACGCGAAGCGGAAAAACTTACAGGAATGAAGGAAGAAAGGGTCCTCAATATAGTCCATTGATTTCACCTCTGCGAGGTGACGAAGAGGGAATAGCACAGGTTTCTCCGCGAAGTGTTATTCAGTTAATAAGACAAGGATTCTCACAACTGCCACCTTTGCCCACACCACCTCCAACTTCACCACCTTCACCAACGACTTCACCCGTACCACTGTCGCCTCCACCACAGTTTAGTATGGAAAACTCAGTGAAGCTACCTTTGCTCAAAGGCTTGGGAAATGAGGACCCGGACCAATTCTGGTTCGTTTTGAAAGTTATATGGGAAGCTCAGGACATTACAAATGATAACATGAAGAAGGAAACCCTGGTTAGTGCTCTGCAGGATCGCGCACTAACCTATTACATCAATTAATTTATTGATAACCCGAATGCTGGAATGGCAGACATCCAGATAGCACTGAATAAAGAATTCAGTATGCCTAAATCTAAGGCATAGTCGATTGTGGGTTTCAAGGAAATTGCGATGCAACCAAGCGATACCCCTTGGGAACGCGATCAGAGGTTGAAATCTAAAATCCGTGAAGCTAACATGAACTTAATAGACGGACAGCATCGTGAATGGTTTGTGGCTTCGTTCCTACCACACCTAAGGGTTGCACTATCACAACAGAAGATAACGACTCAGGCAAAAGCCTTGGAGATTGCAATGAGACTGCATGAAATGCCAATGCAAGATCCAAATCTGAGGGTTCAACAGATCCATGCGCAGTTGGAAAATCTTTTCCTTGAGATGCAAATTTTGAAGCACAACAGAATAGTTCGACCAGAGGTGCGCGAAGAGGTATGGTGTCTGAAATGCAAGGGTCAGGGGCATGACAAAGACCATTGTCCAGTCTTTGTGAACTATATTGCAGGAGGAGGACCGATGCCTTTGAGGCAAGAAGCTTAAGCAGGACCGAGCGCGGGGCCTGCATTGTGGTGCGCCATATGTCAAGTAGCAGGAAAACATGCCACGGATAACTGTCATTTATTGGAGAAGTTTGTACAAATGCCACAGCAACTTTTCTGCAAATTTTGTAGGTTCGTAGGACATGATGAGCATAATTGCAGAAGTTATGAATTGATGATGGATAGAACTCATGCCTATAGGGTTCATGAAGAAACGCGGCCCCCTGACCAGAGCACAAGGATGGCGTGGACAGGCTTTCAGGGGCACAGACGAGGATGAGGCGGAGGAGGACCTGGAAGAGGTCGGGGACAGTTGATCTGCTACAATTGCAGAGGACAAGGACACTATGTCTGCGATTTCACTAACCCTACGCGTCCATCGTGCAAGTATTTCACTTTGTTTGATCATGAAACAAAAGACTGGCCTACGCTGATGGAAAGGACACGTGACAAAGGGGCGTTACCACCCCCGCCAACTCAGAACCTGCAAATGATGAGGTCTGAGCCACGCGAAGAAGACTTGAACATAAATATAGTGCTCTAAAGTGGAATCACAACAGGAGATGATAAGGGGAAACAGCCTGAGGACAACACATGGGTTTGCAAAGCTCCAGTGAAGGAGACTGAGTTTGATTTGGAGTGCGCAAGTGAAACATTCATGGAGTTGAAGAAGAGCTTCGTTGAGGCTACCACCTCAGGAAGCAAGGATAAGACTGATCAGGAGATGGACCCTTCTATGCTTACAACCTTCCTGGAGACCTATATGAAGTTACTGCGTGATAGTAAGGCTGTGAAGGGGTTACAAGAGCTCATAAATTGATGCACCAAAAACACTTCGGTCGAGCCGCGCATAGTACGAAAGCTTGGTAATCATAAAACAAGGATGGGACGGGAGATGAGTCTGATCACGCAAATAGGAGAATATGAAATGGATCAGGTTATTTTGGACCTGGGGTTAGACGCAAACGTCTTACCGAAGCAGACTTAGGAACGGATGGGGAGACCTGCACTACAATGATCTCTTATTCAACTAAGGATGGCGAATCAGCAGAAGATCATCCCCATGGGGCGGATGTAAGGGGTGATTGTAGATATTGAAGGTGCAAGCGCGCTGGCTAACTTTGAAGTAATATAAATTGTGGATGGCAAAAACCCTATCCTGCGCTCCTTGGAATTGATTAGGCTAATGATATCAATGGGGTAATCAACCTAAAGAAGAGAAAGATGATATTTGAGAAGAAATCACTCCGCGTAATAGTACCCTTAGATCCTGTTGAAGGATTGTGCTATACTGAACCAGTCCATGATTATGAAAGTGATGACGATCTGGACTGTATCTATAAGATAACAGCGTGAGACCAAGATTGGGTGAATCCAACAGCGGATAGATGAACTACATGGGATCGCGAAGTTCTTGTACCTTGGACTCTGATGAAGTATTAGAGAGCTGGCAGAATCAGTTACATGAGGTAACTACACTGAGCTGTAACATGATGACCCAGTCGCTACGTTGTGTGTCATCAAAGGTAAGAAATCTTCCCACTTATGATGGCCTGAATGATGTAGATATCTTTTTGGATGCATTTGAAATGGAGGTACTAGAAAAGCAGCGCTTCCAGGCATTGGACTGGGCACTGTGCGCTGAGCCTGCAAGATGGTGGGGTATGCACAAGGGAAGCTTTGATGATTGGCGCGAATGTAGGAAGATGATGACGGCATGCTTTGGGAAGCTGAAGGTACATGTCAACATGTCATGTATAGCACTGGGAGCAGTACTAACATAGGCTGGTGGAGAAGACTTGGACCATCCTATAGAGTTCACAAGTAGGAGGCTATCTAAGGCAGAGGAACTATCCCACCACTGAGTGCTAAGGGTTAGCTATGGTATACGCGCTCCAGAAGTTTAGACACTACTTGCTGGGAAGCCATTTTAAGATGTACACAGATCACTCTACGATGAAGTACTTGGTCAATAAGCCTGTGTTGGGGGGGGGAATCTGCAGGTGGCTGTTATTGTTCCAGGAGTATGATTTTGAAGTTATTGTGAAGCCTGGATGATTGAACGCGGGACCAGACCATCAATCGCGCATCGAAATAGGGGAAGACCCCACTAATTTGGAGGAGGGATTGCCTGATGTGCAACTATTTTCAGTGCACATCGCAGATGGTCATTTTGAGGATATCATACACTTCCTAAAAATAGGAACTACCCTAGAAGGATACACTGTCCAGCAAAAGAAGGAATTAGTGGTGCGCAGGGAATATTTCTCTGTCATTGTTGGGCATCTGTACAAAATGGGGACTGATGAGATATTGCAACGATATGTACCCGATTTTGAAAGAAGCAGCATCCTCGCGGATGCTCATGGGGGCGCCGCGAGAGGACATTAGGCAAGGAGAGCAACTGCGCAGAAGATTCTACGCGCAGGGTCGTGGTGGCCAACCCTCCATCAGGACTCAAAAGCATATTGTAAGGCATGTGATGTGTGTCAAAGGATTGGAAGGCCATTATGGAGGGATGAGATGCCTTTGAATCCACAAATGATGTTACAAGCCTTTGAGAAATGGGTGATAGACTTTGTGGGACCTACTCGACCCCAAGGAAAGACGGGAGAGAGATAAATATCACCGCAACGGAGTATTTGACCCAATTGGTGAAGGCACAGCCTATGAAAGATTGTACAGGCACGACTGCTGCAAAGTGCCTCTTTGAGTATGTACTCACATGATTTGCTTGTCTGAAGATCTTGATGAGCAATCACGGTATGCACTTTCTGAATGAGACGATCAATGCACTAATGGAGGAATTTCAGGTATATCACCAAAAGAGCACGCCTTATCACCCGCAAGCTAATGGGATGGTGGAAGCATTCAATAAAGTTTTGGATAACGCAAACACCAAGGTTTGCAGTGCTCAGCAAAGTGATTGGGACCTATGCATACCTGCAATACTATGGGCTTACCGAACGACATGCAAGAATTTGACTAGAGAAAAACCCTTTCGGCTTGTCTATGGTGTTGAAGCAGTAATGCCCATGGAATACATTGTGCCTAGCCTGCGCATAGCAGCACTCATAGGAATGACGGCTCATGGAGCCCCGGAGGAAAGGCTCGCACAGCTAGATGAGCTTGAGGAAGAGATATTTTTGGCTGGATTTCACCAACAATTCCAAAAGCAGCACAAAAAAGAAAGGCATGATCAGCACATTAAGTTGCGCACATTTAAGGTAAATGACCTGGTTTTGTTATATGATATTAATTTTGATAAATTTCCAGGGAAGTTTAGGATCCACTGGTTAGGGCCCTATGTCATTAAGGAGATTACCGACAGAAGAGCGATGCAGCTGGTCAAACTAAATGGAGATCCCTTCCTAGGAAAGGTGAATGGTAGTCGACTGAAGCCACACACTGGCAGTCCGACCATGTGACTAGATGAAGGTAGCATAGTCTTAGTGCTCCATGCAGCTGAAAGGAGGCGCAGGACTATAAACTACACTTCCCAAGTTAGGTAGTTGTGTGATTGGAGAATTGTGCGAAGCAAGGAAGTGTCACAGGGTTCGTGACAGTGCAAAGAGAGTTGCGCTACCCAGGATGGAGTGATTGCAGAGTTGAGGGCCCATGAGCATCGTGCCCTCTAAGTGATCAATGAACAGCAGATCAAAAACGAGAAGATGGAACTACAGCGAGATTCTGCCATCGCCGTTGAGACTGAGGCGACCAATCAAAGCAAGCGCATTATGCAAGTTGTTGAGCAGGCATGTCGAATGGTCCCAGGGTTGGACATTCCTAAGGAGGAGCTAGTCAAAGTACGCATCCACAAGCTGGCCACAGGGGTGTGTGACACTCGTACTAGATGGTGAGGGTTCAGTTAGAGTTGAACCTGCAAATCATGGAATTACAGTTGAAGGCCCGGCCTTCAACTCTGCCAGAAGTCAAGGAGCAGTGGGCGACCGTTGTCACAGAAGCAGTAGCGATGGTGGATAGTACAGTAGCAAACTGCACACAACTTTTTGAGCAGTCATTTGAGGTCCTGACAAGCTTGCAGGAGGACCCCAATGTACAGTGACTAGAGGTGGAAGTGCGTGAGCTATAGCAACGGTATAGTCAGGTTAAGGGCACAGCATGAACCATCGCGCTGACACAAAGACTAGCAAAGCTGCAAGAGGCCAAGCAACTGAAGGAACAGGTGGATGCAGCCCTGCACAAGGAAGTAGTGCTGAAGGCAAGACTGAAGCCCTATATGGATGAGTCTTACACAGTGACAGGTTCTATTGAAGCAAAGCTTGAAACTTTGCAAGCCACGCAGCAAAACCTTCAAGCTGACAGTTCAGGAGCAGTGACTGAACAGATGGTCGGAGACGTGAAGCAAGCGGTCACACAGTGCACAATTGAGGTTGCGGTCATATGAGTTGAACTGGAAGGTCTTCGTGCAAAGATCTTCGTGCCTAATGAGTGACTCAAGGGTGAGTCACAATGTTTGTGTTGGGGGCATGTTGGGAATGAGATCCCCCAAGGAGAGTTCTGGGCCTAAAAGCCCATGTTTTGGGTCAAATTTTGTAATAAAATTGTAAAGTCTCTGCATTTTGTGGTCGCGGAGCGCAAAGGTGTCATGAGTCATAAAGGGTTGTCCGCCCTTATTTTTGTAAACTAAAGTTGGCTGTAAAATATCTACCCATTGTCCATGAACCATGGGATTGTATAAAAAGAGCTAAGTAAGTAAGCTCTAGGTAGGGGATGAAGTCTTAGATAGTCATAGTTCTGAAGTAAGAAGTCTAAGTTTTGGGTCATAGCATAGGTAGAGGCTCTGCAGCCAAGTGCGCAGAGGCATGGGGTGGAAGTCCACATCTGAGTGTGCAGACCCCTACAGCTATGTGCGCAGGGCGGATATAGTTTGTAATTGCTTGAAGATATCAATAAAGAGAAGTATTCTGCAAATTCTGTGGCTTTGTTCCGATTAATGTGTCTTGTCGTATTGTGTATGAATTTCATTTATAATGCTTATATGATGCGCGAATGAATGTAATTACGTTGGTTAAGTGAATGCAAGTAAGAACATTTGTTTACGCGATGCTAACTATGATTGTCTAATAAGATAAGTAAGACACTTAAACTAGTTTGGGAATCTGCACGGTATGCTGTCATAGCAGCGTGAAAGTACCTGAGCCACAGGTTAGGGCTACGCGAAGAGCAATTGTACCCTTTCATGGAGGTACTGAAGGGCAGAATAGAGGGCTAGTCTCGAAGGCCCTAGAACTAAGTGACCTGTGCGAAGGTAGGAATAGAAGGAACAAAACGACATCATGACCATCTCAGGGTGCAGAAACTTGGTTCCAGCATCTCCCCATACTGCTTTGGGTGAGACTTCATCTAAGTAGACAATGACAAATTCATCAAGAAATGGTCTCAATACATCATTCATTACCGTCATGAAAATAGCTCGACCATTTGAAGACCGAAAGGCATAACAAGCCACTCAAACAATCCTTGTTTAGTTTTAAATTTGATTTTTCCAAATGTCTTCTTTAGCTATCCTAACTTGATGATAACCACTTCGTAAGTCTAACTTAGTGAAATAATTTGCATACCTTAATTGATCAAGAAAAACATCAATTCTTGGGAGTGGATAACGATTTTTTACCGTGATTTTGTTCAGTGCACGGAAATCCACACACATGCGCCAAGTTCCATCCTTCTTTGGCACCAAGACAATGGGTGAACCACATGGTGAAGTAGATGGGTGTATGATAAATTTGTTCAACAATTCTTGAATTTACTTTTTGATTTCCATACTCTCCATAATCGACATGTGATACATGCCAATGTTTGGAAGTGGAACATCCTGTTGCAACTAAATCTCATGCTGAATTCCCCTCTTGGGAGGTAACCCCTTTGGTTCTTGAAACATCTCGCCATGGTTGCTTACCACATCAAACAAATCAAATTTCAATTTATCATCACAACCTTCAAAAGATTCATAGTCATTATCATTCTTTTTCTTGATCATGAGAAGCACAAAATTTTTACTTGCATTTACTAGTCTCTTCATCTACCTTGCATTAACCAAAGAAATGCTCATATTTTTGCGATGGGCTTTCACAATGTACTCCACCCCATTCTTGAGCAATATGTATTTGTTGTCATGGCGATAAAATACTACTTTTCTATCATACAAATAAGGAATACCCAAAATGACTCCTGAGATGTCAAGTGGAACTACATCTAACCCAACTTCATCAATGAACTTTTTAGTAATGGTGAACTTGAATAAACACTTCCTTGTAACCTGTAAGTTTGCATTGTTAACTATCCAACCCAATGGATATGGCTTATGATGAGGTACAATTTCAAGGTTTAGTTTTTTTACCAAGTCTTTGTATGATTTGAAACTACTCTTACATGAAACAACTCTATTCTTGATTCTTAATTTGGAGTGTTGTTTTGACTATGTGATGAACTAGTGCTTGCAACAGTTTCTTTTCCTTTTGTAACCATGGCTGAAATATTGGTCTCATCACTAGAGTCTAAACCAAGGTCATGTTGTGTGGTAGTGGTCATCTTTTGTTTTCCCATATTTCTTTTTATTAGACCTTAATTCGAGATGTGATTTCCAGTAGTGGGCTTCATCATGCCCCTGTTTGGAACAATGTTTGCATGTGATTTTCTCCCCTTCTTTCTTCACACTTGCATTCTTCTTTCCCTTCCATTTTCCACCCTTCTCTTTCTCCTTTTCCTTGAATGGATTACTCTTACTACCCTCTTCCTAAATGTTCTTTCCTCTAGATTCAAGGTGCATGGCTTACACACATACCTCATCTACGTTATTTGGATTGAACATGAGAACAGTATGTTTCAAATTGGAATGTAAACCCCCAATATATTTCAGTATTGTATCTTGGGAATTCAAATTTACTCCTAACAACAAAGCCCTTTTTCTAAACTCTTGTGTATAATCTTGGACTGTTGGGCCTTTGAGCTGCCTAAAATTCTACCAACTCATAATGCCTTTTTGCATATAGGCTAAAGGATAAAACTATATTTTAATTGTTGAAACAAATTCAACCCAAGTAATGGATATCTTACCATGGATTCACATTTCCTCTTGAGTCTTTGCTTCCCACCAGACTAATGTTGCTCCTTCTAGCCTCAATGAAGCCAACTAGATCTTTATGTCATCTTCTTGAAGTTTCTGAATTCAGTAGTATACCTCCAACTGTCAAATCCAATTGTCCAATTATTCTGCATTCACCTCTCCATTGTACATGGGAACTTCAAACTTAATGTCCAATTTAAGTAACGGAGTCTTTCCTTTTGGGGTTTTTGAATGAGTATGGGCAGTTTCAGTGGTGGTAGTGGAAGATCATGTTGTGTGAGATGATGAAGATGATGAGGATGGTGGAGATGGAGGTAGATTTCCATCATTACCCTTGGAATTCTTCTTATCATATTTTTTGTCTCCTGAGCTTCTCCGGGTGACATAACCGTAACCACCAGCATTTGGGTGTTCACATGTGGAGACCGCTTGCGGTAGCTGGAGCATTGGAGTTGTTGGTATATAATTGTTTGCGGTTAATATATGGCGTGTTCACATGCAGAGGGTTGGCCTACAGGCTGGCCCTCCTAACCACCCAGCCCAACAACATTAAACTTTAAATTAATGCGAAGAGTATGGGGTAAGAAACATTGTGTAGCGGAGATGGTATTTGGCTTGGATTGCGAAGGGGAGGTCACGGGGTTGAGCCCCATTGCCTCTATAATAATTTTTCTAAACTATGTCGAGCCCTTAGGCTGTTAGGAGGTGCCACATGGTGGCCTCCAGGCTTGCCATGTGGCATTCTTTCATTGGACCAAAAACAAACTAATCACACTGTGCCATATCACCACCTGTATAACCCAATAACAAGCGGGCACTTGGAAAACTATGATTCGATATTAACCACCTTTGACCATTCCTAGTCACTTGCCAGGTCAGCAGTATGGACTACTACCTGTGCAGTGACTAGGCATTTTTTTTTGCAAATTTCGCTTGTTTAGCAAAGCGATCAAAACACAATAACTTTCTCATATGAACTCGGTTTTCGACGAAACGAGTTGCGTTAGGATTGTTTTTCCGAGACGAACACGGTCATTTAGGTTTTGAGCCATTCTGTCATTCTGGGAACTTTAATTTTTGAGCTAAATACTGAGTGCCTGATCATTTTGCCTTCTTTCTCCAATCCAAGTGAAATTAGAGTGCTCCAAGCATGCTCCAAGAATGCTCCAAGATTTTTCGAAGTGTGAAATAGTATGAGAGAATGAGAGAATAGAAGAGAGCTCTAAGCTAAAACAGACAAAAGGTTGTGAATTGATCCTCAAAAGCCTTTTTATCATTCAGACCTCTATTTTCTTCATTTTCCTCTATATTTCCTTCAATTTCCTCCTCATGCAAATTTGTGACCTTTCATATCCATTTTCTCCTATTTTCCATTATTTTCGTAAATAAATGTCGATTAATGCCTCTTTTCCCTTGCCAATGCCTTTTCCAATTTCCTTAGCCATAAATTAATCACAAGTGATTCCCATCGCTATGTTTTACCCAACATGCAGCTTGGAATACATGTTCCATGACCTTGGTTTTTATTTTTTTTATTTACATAGGAAGTCAACTAGGGGATCCAGAACTACCTGGGTATACTAGTGCATCAGCAAAACCTGATTTGCTCAGGCCACAGTCTACAGGACCAACACACCCTCCAAGACTACAGCATTACCACAGACTCTACCATCATGCTCAACTTGCGTCTAAGGGGCGGAAGCGCTGGAACTAGCTCAAAAAGCACTGGATCTCTTAAGGACATAGTCAAAGGCAAGGATAAAGCACAAGCCAAAGCAACAACTATGCCAAAGCTACCAGGACCTTACATCGTAGAACCAAATTTGAGAACCCTATGCTTACCATTGCAATGCCTAAGGTAAAGAACCTATACACAGATATCTATTCCAAATCAGTTATATGTAGGTTCAATGGTTTATGGCGTAAATCTGATATGTTGCACCAATGGATACATGAGGCCTGGTCACCAGACTGTGAAATATACTTATGCCCAAAAGGATTCTTTATAGTTCAATTCAAAACAGCACAAGAAAGGGAAAATATACTAAACAAGGGACCATGGTTATGGAGTAATGCAGGACTATTTAGGACCCCATGGTTTCCAGAGTTCGACGCGAACACAATGGTGGTATCAAAGATGCCAGTTTGGGTCAAGTTGCACAACCTCCTACTACACTTCTGGCACCACTATGTATTAATTGCTATAGGAAATACAATGGGAAAATTCCTCAAAATTGATAATGACAGACTTACAAGAGGAATATTCACTTTTGCCAAGATATATGTTGAGGTAGATCTCAATGAAGGACTGCCAGCAAGCATAACATTGAACTTCAACAATACACAGTGGATACAACAGCTAGACTATGAAAATACAACTTTCAGATGTCGTGGGTGTTCACAAACAGGACACCTCCATAGTGCATGTCCGAAATCCAAACAAACACCCAAGTGGAACAAGAAGCAACAAAAACAGGCAAAAGGATGGCAACACACAACCTCCCTGGAGGAAGAAGCAGAACAAGCAGAAACAGTAGAAGACAACGCAAAAATGGAGGAGCAAAAGACACAGAACAGCAACCCACTGCAGCACCAAGAAGTTCAACCAATAGGAATGGAAATAACTGGCACCAAGCGAACTCATGGCTTAGAAGGATCTAAATCTGACAAAGACTCTCCCATTACAAGCAAAAATCAGCTTTCTATTGTAACCACTCCCAACACAGGAGGTTGGCAAAAAATGGAAAAAAAGAAAGGGAGAAAAGAGTAATTTTTATTTTTTTTATTTTTTTTTTAGGGTAGCACTGCTACTCTGTGTGCTTCAAGCACATGAGTCCTTCGAGACATCCCTAGAATGCTTCATTGCATATACTACAATGTAACTCTCCGTTTTAATTAATAGAAAGTTGCTAATTTTTTCTTTGGGGAAAAAAAGGAAGTCAACTAGGGGTTGTTACAACTATTGCAAGTACTAGTGTTGATTGGGGAAACCATTGTTGACTTTTTTTATCAGCTAATGGAAAACAAGAAGTCTTAATCTCTTCACTTTCCTAGCCATATTAACAAACTACAAGGGTTAAATCAATAATCTAATTCTATAAATGTGAATGAAATTGCAATTTTCAAAATTAATACCTCAAACCTGAAATATATACGTAGATCCTATAATAATGTTTTCTATTAGGCACAGAGTGCTAACTGTCTTATGATTCCGCATATGTGGAAATACTCTATCAAACTCTATGGTCAGTTGTGTGAGAAATCTCTGAAAGGTTTGTCTAGAAATCTCCATCAAACAATAGGTTTCAAATTGCATTATTCGATTTCGTGGAGGATTTGCATTATATGTTGGCCATTTGTTCTATTTCTAACTATAAATGTCCTTTACAAGTCTTTTTGGAATAAATTTGAATAGATTCTAGGCAATTTTTGTGGTTTTGTACTAGGTGGTTAAAATCTGTTTGATCTTTTCATTTATAAAAATTATATTAAACAATCATTTCAACAATTTTGGGCATTTTTTGTCTTGGTTTGAGGTTTGTATTGATGTGGAAAATTTTGGGCTAAACTTTTAGTCATTATTTCATTAAAACACTTCAAGAAACAAATGATTCAAAAAACAATTCAAATAATTCTGAACTTTGAAAAATTAGGTCTACAACAATGTCCAAAATTTTGTTTTGTCATTGCCTTATCAACAATTCCTTCAATTTGTTTACCATTTGTCTGTCACAAACATCACAATTTTTGCTTACAAATCAACATTTATATCTCCTGCTTGGTTTTAATCTTCCTGTAAATGGAGCATCATAGTAAGCAATTTGGGCATTTCCTTTCTCTATGAACTTTGGGCATTTTTGCCACTATTGTAATGTTTTCCTTTTATTTTCTCTATAGATGACATCTGCAAATGACATCGTTTTTCTTTTTTTCAAATGTGTATTAATTGGTATTGACAAAATGTTTCCTTCCCTTAATCTATGTCTAATGCGTGCAATGTCCAGATATATTGGCTTCTTGTTGCTAAACTAAAATGTGTCTCAAGGCTTTTGATCATTGTTTTGGTCTCGGCACAATTTTTAACACCATTGGGGGGGAATGTCAATTTTCTCTTTTTTCCTTTGGTTGCCTCAATTCACTCAATCCGGACCTTTTACTTTTGTGTGGTGTTGTTGTCATGTCATTGATGGTCTCCTCTAATTTTTTGAAACCTCTTATACTTGAACTAATGATTGTATGACATTCTAATATTTAAAAATTGTCAAAGGTTCGTCTTTGTAAAAATATTTACTTTCGAAAAATTGAAATGGATCCACAAACTCTTCTTTGCTTTTTGTTTTGATTAACTATCTTCTTAGTGATCACAATAGCATGCATTGCTGCATTGCTTATTGTTGTGATTGACTCTCTTCTCAATGATTTCAATCATATGTAGATGATATTTATGCTCTGATACTATGTGAAAATTTAGAGTGGGCATATTCCCGAGGGACATGACGGAGAGAATAAGGATAGACTCTTATCATTAATGTTGCAACCAATACATGTTATATTTTCTCGCACCATATCTTTTTAGAATTGACAACAACCTTTTGTGTTGATAGTGGCTTAACCACCTAACCCCTAACCTCGACATATAATGCTACATTAGGTACATGTCACACTATGCATAAGTGACTATCCAAATATTATGAAGCCTAATTGTTATTGTTGTGGTAATACCTCCAACAAGTGTAAATATTGTCATGAAGAAAAGTGAAATCCTAAATTTTGGATGCATAGTCTTCCACGGTATTCAAATGAACACATACATGATACATGTTTAATCTTTTATTGTATAATAAATTATGAGAATAACGTTGCTGGTGAAATCTCTCACCAATAAAATATGCTTGTTTTGTAAGCTAAGTTGTGGCTTGATTACATCCCCCAAGACAACGCTTGGCTCCTCCAACTTTCATTTTACACATTTCCATTAATTTTGAGCTAGGCCTTTGATTGATGGAACCTTTTAGGTGTTTCTTGGCAAGGTGATATGAGTTGTGATAGCACTCCTAGTAAACATGGCCAAGGGTAAGAAACTACCAATGGAACTGTCAGGTAATTGGGGATTTGTTGAAGTTATGGGATGGAAATGGGTGGAGGGGAGAACAACTAGGGAAATGAAAATTGGAATAGAGTGAGGAATGATGGCAAGAGGAGGGTAAAACCTCTAACAACTTGTAGTAGTGGTAAATACACTATAGTGGAATAGGGCACATGTTGGTAGGATTGCGGCAGAGTGATTTGGCATCCAAAAGTCCCAACTATATATTATTAGTGGTTGTTGATGCATATAGGATGAAAATTTCTCCAAAGTCCCATTATGATCGCAAAAAGATATGTGAACCATCAACATCCCTCTGACGTGACCGATCGACGTGAAGGGGGGGGCGTGTGGGTAAGAAGCCTTTATCTAGGTTTGTCGGAGTGAATCATTTTGTAGCTTTTTGTTGTCAAAGGAAATGCTACTTTAAAATAAAATAAAATAAAATAAATGAATTTTGCCAACTGGTTTCCAGCAATACTCCCAAATATATGTGAACCTCGATTGTAAAATTAGTCATTATACAAGCTATAGGATTTTCTTTTTATGATTAATTTATAATTTTTAATAAATTTTAAAATTCTATAGAAATCTTTTTTATATTTTTTATAGAATTGTTTTTTTAAATCATATATTTATTAAAAATAATAGATAAACTTATTTATTTAAAATATAAGGTTTATCTTTTTAATTATTAATTTTATCTTTTAATAAAATATTTTTAAATAAATTTTATCTTTTATAAAATATTTTTATAAATTATTTATTTAAATCATAATGTTAAATATTTCTATAGGAATTATTTATTTAAAATCATAATGTTTATAGAATTATTTATTTAAAGTCATAATGTTTATTAAAATTCTAGCTTTTAGCCCAGTCTTTATGTTTATTCTAACACCATAGTTCACCAATCGTCGAAATTCACCGAAAATAAGCATAGTGCTCAACAGATCAGCATAAGTTGTGGACCTTTTTCTCCGGGAAGATGTGGGATAGAACTCATACACATTGAAAACCACGCGAGCAAAGGCAACACTCAGCACACAAGACAAGATTAAGAGAGAAGCCCATGGATGGAATTGTATGCACTACACGTTGAAAACTTGGCTCAAAGCACAGTAAAAGAGCATGAAGTCATGCCACAGTTTCTCATATTTATCTCCGGCAATACGTAAAGAAATCATCCAAATAATTAAAATATCAGCAATTTTCAACGAAGTATATTGGCGTTAATAAATCAACGGCTTAAAATGAATTGAGGGCCCCTCAGGTCATCCGAGCTTTAACATATAGTGGGCAGGGGATCCGCAATAGCTGTTTTCCCAAAACTGCCTTGTCAACGTGGCAATTTGTGGTGAATTGTGGCACCCCCCAAACGAAAAACTGCTTACTGCCCAGGTCCCCTCTGCAATCTACTTTTGGTTTAGTGACAGCGCAAGGGCTAATTCTGCCAGACAAATTGCTTACTGCCCAGGTCCCCCTGCGATCTACTTTTGGTTTAGTGACAGCGCAAGGGCTAATTCTGCCAGACAAATTTAAGCGTGGCAACAAATTTCTTGAGGTGGCCAAGTCTCAAATGCAGGGTATCTTATTCTCCATCAAAGCAACAACGCTGCACATTTTTTCAACTATTGACAATTCATGAGGAGCCTATCAGTGCATCCAACCATGACAATTTTCAAGAGGTAAACCATTATTTATCGTTTGCTATTAAAGTAAACCAATTTCAATGCCAATTTGTTCTTGGGAAGCTTTGCCAAAGTTGCGCACGATAAGGATTTTGATATTTGTTGAGTTTTTGGATATTTAATGGAGTTGTCTATAATGTGATTTTTTGGAGATTCCGGTGATGGAATTCCGCGAAAGAAATTGAGGTTAAATCTTGAATTGTTGCAGTTAAAATGGTTTTTTAACTGCATATTTGGATTCAGCACCCTCAAAAACCCCTGGGACACTTTGATTGTGCAGAAACTAGCTATCAAACTTGCCATTCCAATAAATTGCTGCGGGATTTTGACCCGAAAAACCCACGGTAAAAGCTTTCAAAAAGTCACATTATAGACAACTGCATATTTATTGGAATTGCTGCCGGATTTTGACCCGAAAAACCCACAGTAAAAGCTTTCAAAAAGTCACATTATAGACAACTGCATATTTAATTGGAGGATTTTTTGGTCTCCTTTAGGTGTGGGTATCTATTCTACCTCGAGGCAGAGGAAAATGATTATTACCACTAAGCACAATGATGATGAGCAATACATTTGGGAAAATGATTATTACCACTAAGCACAATGATGATGAGCAATACATTTGGGAACCTCAGGTTGGAGGGTCATTCACCGATACAAGGGATGTCAGTGATGAGCCCCTAAGGAGAACTAAAATCACTTTGTTCCTCAAAGAGGACCAGCTCGAATATTGGGAGGATATCGGTTGTCCTGTTAGCTTATTCAATTCTGATTTTAAGAATGGTTTTACCGTTGATTGGTCGAATTTCGAAGGTGTGGTTATAAACTCACTTGAAGCCAAAAACATATACAAGCCTCATGCAAGAGCCTTTTGTTCTATACCTATAATTTGGATCATTCAAGAGGATACAGAAAATCAAAGGGCCACATTTCCACTGGGATAGCGATGATCAAGATGGGAGAATTTTTAAAGTAGCATCAGGAAGAAGAAGAAAATCAGATTTCCACCCAGACCTCCTAGATGGCCTATCATTGGAAATCTCCTTCAGTTGAGTGACAAGCCTCATGAATCTATCTATTTCTTTGCACAGAAATATGGAGATTTCTTGTCCCTCAAACTGGGAAACGAGTTAACACTAGTTGTGTCATCACCATCTATAGCAAAAGAGGTGCTGAAAAAAAATGATCAAACCTTCTCCAGCAGGTCAATCACCATAGCTGCAAAAACATTTGTATCCTAAGGAGGACTCTGTTCTTTAATCCTTACGCCCCTCAATGGAGGTTTCTCAAAACGATTTGTATTACTGAGTTGTTCTCTCCCAAAAGGTTGGACGCCCTTCAGCACCTGAGACAAGAGGAGGTGAATAGGACTACCGGGTCCATTTTTGGGGACTCAAAGAAAGGGCACAGTGTGAATAGTGGGGCCAGTGCCTTTGTGACATCGCTTAGCCTTGTGGCTAGGATGGTTTGTGGGAAACTTGTGTTCCTGTCCAAGTTTTAATTAATTATGACAACGATCACAACAACCATGAAGATGATACCGTTTGTCAAAATTTTGAAAAGTTAGATGCAGAAGGAGATGGTCTACTACAACTTCACAAAGAAAATCTACAGGGCTGGTCTCATAAAGGCATATTCACTAAAAGTAAACTAATCCATATTACTGAAACTTTATAGTGTTTTGTTGGTCTAGAATTCAAGCACAGCAGGGCCAAGGATATGAAGAATGCAAGTTATATTTTCAAACACAGTCAAAACAAAGATGAAGCTTCTGTGTGCAATTTTGGTAGCAATCCAGTTCCAATGGCTAATATGCAAGTTCAGAAAAAAGAAAGATACAGACCAAGATAATGATGAATTTTGTGGAAAATGGCTCGATGGACTTTATTTCCAGCATAACCCATGACTGAGACTATATATCAATAATTGTTTCTACTAAAAAACCTGCAAATGGTTTAATTGTTAAAAAAATTCACACAAATATAATGTCGACATATGTGATATGACATCTCTAAAATATGATATCAGGTTATGCTTTATTTGTCATAGGAAATTGTCAAGTTTATATAGGAATGTTGCACCTATAAGGGGTGCTTCATTAGTGAGCAACACACAAAGATCATAATGATTTGTCAACTTATCTAGCTTTTCAATATTTAATGGGAGATATTCAAATTTGTTAAAGGGCATGTGAACTACAAAATGAAGTTCCACATCCCCACAATTGAAAGTTTGCCTTCCCATAAAAGATGTTATTGTACCAGGTTATACTATAGTGTGTTGTTGTAAATGTCTATAAGGGACTGGAAATTGTTTTTCTAGTAAAAGTTTTTCTTAATTTTTGCATATTCACTCAAAAATAAGTGTACTGAATTTTCTAGTTCTTTTATTTATGGTCCAGATATCTTAGAATACATTTTCTTGTTCTATGTTAATTTTTTCTTTCACATTGTAAAATAACATGTTGTCCAAATATGTGATTGTTTTACAATTTGATAAGTTCTTTTGATCGATGTTTTTGTCTTCTTTTTACTTCAGAAATATTAGAGATTAGTGGATGTGATGTATTCTTCATAATGTTGACATTCAATTTCTAAAATATTTTCCTTTGTGATTACTTTTGTTGAAGTGGATATATGTTAAATAGTTGGTCACAAGCTTTAGTTCTAATTGTTGCATTGTTGAGGCCTTCCTTGCAGTAGTTGATCTACACATGCACTTCCTTTCATTGCAATGTATTATTTTTTCCATTGCCAAGTAAGTATGCTTCCAAGTTGTGTATTGTTGATTGAAAATGCTCTCGTCAAGTTGGTATGGGGCATACACCATCATTTATTCTTCGTAAAAGTTACCAAGGTCTCTATGTCCACTGCATCATATGCATCCAATGACACATGATATATCAGTATTTCTTCTCTTCAATTGACTCTAGGCATTGCACATAAATCAATGATTGATGTGCACATAATTGCTAAATCATCTCTCTCTTATTACCACTACTTCAACATTTTCAATATAGATGCTCATTTGTCTTTTGGGGAAGTGTTGAAGGACAAATTTTCTTAAGGAGGTATTAACAACGGGACAACATGATATACACAACCTATTGTGTAGACATTTCCTACAAATTTAATAGAGATTTCTTAAGTCTCCCAATTACTTATCTTACATTGGTGTATGTTCTTTAGTGATCCTCCCGTATATGTTTATATCTCAAAGTACTTGTCTTATCAAGTTTTGTCATGTAAGAGGTATGATATGTGGCCATAACATTTGAGTCCAAGGTAAATTGGGAACCTATATTTGCATCCCAAACCACCGAAATATGCAGAGCAAAGATGTTAATCCATATGTCAATTAGTCTCCTATCCAAAATAGCTTTTGTTCTATTTAAGTTATATTAAATTGCATAGATGTAGGTATCTTCTATCAAGCCCAAGCTCATAAAGATACTATCAAATATACATGTGTCATTGTATATAACATATTTTAATGTCTCAAATATCCAGTTTTCCTTTTCTTTTGTTGTACTGCTATCAATTTTGATGGGCTCAAGTATTTCTTGTCACTTTTTCCCCTCATCAATGGGATTGGGAAATTGAATCTATATTCCACATTTTCCATTTTCATACAACTTCTTCCATGATGATGGTATTAACCATTTTTATATACTTTGTAAGGTTTCTCTAATCATAAGTGCACAAAAGTGACAATCATTTAAAATCAAATGTGTAGCTTCATTTTCTTCCAATTCATATTCAATGGGTGAAGTTTTAAGGTTCTGATCTATTTAGTGTCTTGATTAATGGTTTTCAATTATGCTTTTCATTTCTAAATGATATAAAGAAATTTGATGGGCATGTTTATCATATCATTTCATGTAAGTTCTTACGCAAATGTTGAAGGTAGTCTAGGGACATGTGAATTTCTCTCCAGTCCATATAATCGATTCTCAATTTCAAAATACAATCAAAGTTTAGTTTTGATTTCCTAGCTTTAGCTATTAGTTTTCTCCCCTTTAGTTGACCTTTTCTTATTATAATCCAAAAGTATCTAAACACTTGATTAAGAATAATGAACATTGCTTTGTAAAAAAAGTTTGTTGTATGGTAGAAAAACCATTGTAATATACCTAAGGTATATAACAATTAGGGCTATAATATAGTGATTATTATGTAATATTTAATGTATAATAATGATAAGTAGTGTCTCCCAAATTGTTGGATCTAGTGATGGAAAGCGAGGATTTTTTCACTATTGGGCCAGGTTTAATTCCCACGAGGGCTTCTCTAGAGTCATGGGGGCACCTTGAGGTAGTAGTCGAACGTGTGGTTGCACCCAAAGAGATCATCCTAAATGGTTTCATGGCCCATGCACACATAACTGGATCAAATCCCACCCCCATATCCTCCTTTGAATAACTAAAAGGATCTTAGCTCGAGTGGTTTGGTAAACAATTTGTTTCCCCAACTGCGTGAGTTCAAGTCTCCATAAACATGTTGTAACAAGCCCATTTGTGGCATTTATGACATAGGTGTATTGATTATCCAAAAATTCTTGTTTCAATTAATATGTTACCTATGATCTATACAATTGCAATACAAGACAATTGGCCCATATTTCAAGAAATGATTGCCAAAAATATCACTCTAAAAAATAAATAAGCTAGACCCTATTTAAAAAGAAAAATAAAAGAAAGAAAAGAAAAAGAAACCAAACTCCTTTATATATTTAAAATAATTCTAACTATTTAAAAAAAAATGCAAGTGAAAAGGGATTTTTCCTTTTTTTTATGGGTAAGTCAAACCAACCAAAGATTCCATAGTTGGTATAAATAAAGTGAATTCCATGTGCATGGTAAAAAAAAAAGAGGTGATTAAAAAGAGGAGTTTTCTAAATGCTTTTAAATTGCATGCTAAAAGTATATGCATTTATGATAAAAGAGTTTACTTTTGCATGGGGAATAAAAACAAAAAGATAAAAAAAAGCTTACTTTTGCATGGGGTAATAAAAACAAAAAGGGAAATATAAATCTCTTTATGTGGAAAGGAAAAAATTAGAAGTGTTACACTAAATAAGTGTAAAAGCTAGATTCTTAAGATACATTCTTAAGAAGGTCAAATACTATTATCAACCATATATTATAGGGTTTACTTTAAATGTTATGAAATCAATCTCCCAATTTTAATCAAAAGAAAAGTGAAAAGCCTAAGTGAAGAATGGAACCTAGTGTGAAGGCATTATTTAAGTCCTATAAAGTGTTATCAATTTGAAGTTGTGTGGCATATTTTGGAAAAATGGATTTTAATAAAGAGAATAAAGGAACGTTTTCTAACATAGGTAGTGTAGTATGTTAATCTTACTTTGGATTATTAAAATTCAAAGGGACTATTTAAAGAAAGAATGTTATCATTAATATCTATCTACAAAGTGAGGAAAATTATATTGATGTCAATTTGGTAAATTAATTGTTAATCCCAAAGTAAAGGATATCCATAAAGGAATACATTTAGGACAAGAAGGAATTTAAAATTCATGACTTAGATTATTCACATGATTCTAGCTTCTAACGGGATGGAAACATTGGTAACATTCATTTTAACATTGAAAATTAAACTTTTGTCAATCCCCTATAAGAGAAAGAGGATAACAATATGGGATAGTAAAGTGGATTCATGCATAGAAGATATGTCATTAAAATATACAAACCATACATAAAATGATACAATTTAATATGATAAGAAATCATAACAACAAGTTTATCATGATTGAAAAGGAAAAATAAAAGCTTTGAACAAAACCGTTTTCAACAAAGATAAAGAAATTGTGCACACTTCAAAGGAATTGGAGGAGTAAGACACATGATTTCACAAATTTCAACAACATATAAAAAAGTTAAACAACAAATTAACGACATAAAAAATGCTCGCAAAAGAGAGGTTAAAGATAGTAATAAAATATTGTCAACCAAAGGTGATGAGTTTTTCTCATTTGATAAATCATGATAAAATTCTACTAAAAAAATTAACGAAGAAGTTGAAGAAAGAGAAGATGGAATAATAAAAATCCCAAGATAAGAATAAGGGCATTGACACCAATTCAATCAATGTAGAAAAACCTATTGTTGTTGCCAATGAAGTTGCATCAATGGAAGAGCTTTCAAGTGTTGAAATTGAAGACAGAGTGACCTTAATAGAAGGGATCAAAACTAAAAATTAGAGTAGATTTTATTGGCATTGAAGTCTTATTAAAGAAAGAGCTTCCATAAGTTATGGTCAATAACAATTTAGTGATAGAAAAACATCCATGGACTCAATGAAGGTTGACATACTATTGATTGCCACTAATGAAGTCATACATTAGTTAAAGGATGTTGCCATACTAGTAAATGCAAAAATGTCAAATATTGTCATGTTAACTCAAGTAAATCACGACTTAAAACACAGATTAGTGTATCATATTGACCAACAAATAACATAATTCATAGTATGCAAGACATACCAATATCCTAAGGTACCTAATGAGAGTTAGTGGTGTTCTTACATATCAAAGCATCTGAAGATATATGCACCTCAAATTCAACAACAAAGAAGATTAAATTATAAATCTTATCATTAGATAGTACCAGAAAGAATCCACCTTAGATTGATTGACTTTTGAGTGAGAATATTGTTCAAGGCTTTGAAGGTCTCGTCACCTTGTGTCCTCAACCTTATCAAATATGAAAAAGATACAAGAAGATGGTTTATTTTTTCAGAAATTATTTTCCTTTCCCATGCTTTGAGGACAAAGCAATTTTTAGGTGGAAGAACTTGTCATATACTTAAGGGGTATTACAACTAGGGCTATAATATAATGACCATTATGTAATAAATAATAGTCATTGTAATAATAGTCTATTGTGTTATAAATAATAATCATTGTAATAATAGTTAGAAATGATTATTATGCAATGGATAATATGAATGAAATATATGGGCGTTGGATAAATTTGAATACTTTTTGTATTCATGACATTCTCATGAAGTGGACTACCTTGTCTACTATATTCATGGTCTTTGTGCAAGATTTCCCATTGAGCAATTTTTTGATACATAAAGCTTTTGTAATGTCATATGTATGCTTTTCTCCATAGAAAAGCATAAGGATATTGATTTCCTCTCGATATTTGTCTTGGAAAATGTTTGATGGCAAGTACTTTTGACCAGGAAAAAACTTTATTTGGTTATTTCAAGGTTGTAAATGTTATAAAATATATTAAAAACAAGTAGTAGTATTTTTGTTATTGGCTCTTGACCAATTCCATCACCCTCAACATTGTCAATATCAATTGGATTTGAAATTGTGGCCACATCAAACATTTCTTTACAAGCATCATTTATTACAACTTTCCCCATTTCAAAGAGTGTTGTTTTGCATCTTTGCTCCAAAGCATTCATGACCATGTGTACTCAAATTTGTCCAACATCATATCCATTATTTTATTGAAAACTTTATTTAATTTCCAGTGTAAGTATGTTAGTATATTCTATATCATTCTTAGAATATTTAGACACTTAAGAGTTAATTAAGATCAACTTGTCCTAATCTATCTTTTGATAAAAGTATGTTTATTTAGTATGCACTGGTATGCATTCGTAGTTAGGTATCGATATACATAATATGTTCTAGCGTAGAGTGATCTAACAACTCATTTTCTTCTCAATACCAATGGTTGTTGATTGATGGATTAACATTTGATTGGTCCATGATCTTTATTTAAAGAGGATGGAGGGTCACTTGTTGATGATCGATTATAAGAAACCCTCTTATATACAATTTTTTCTTTCAAATTAATAAATTTCCTTAAGTGGTTGTTGATCCATTTTCATGACCCACTCAATTTCTAATCCCCTTTTGCAAATACCCTTATTATCTTTCTTTATATTTCCCATAATCCATTGAGGTGTTCATACTTCACTACCTTCAACACAAATATTTAGCCAAAGTTTCAACACTTGCAAGGAAATCCCTCCTTTCGAAATATCCTTCTGCACTCTACACACCATACCCTTATACACTAATTTTTACTTAGTTAATTATTATTATTATGGGGAAGATCTTCTTGCACTCTAATTCTCCACATAATCCACTCTCTTGCACACTTGAACTTTGCATGCCTAATACTTTTGCACATAAAGCAGCCCACGCCTCAATATTATCTACCCTCATAGGAGTGTTTTTTCTATAATGTACACTTAGAAGAATTCATGGAAATATGTCTTGCACACCTTTGGAGGTCAATTCAAGACACATTAAAGGAATCCTGATATTCAAAGAAAAGGTGGTGATCTAGTGTATGACAAATCAATTACTTTATAATTCCATAAAAGACTCGCCTTTATCAATTAAATTCCAATTACGATTTTTGCATCTCTCAAAGAAGATGGTACATGATGAAGAGATGTTGAGTTAATTTCATTCATAAACTAGGATTTTAAATATGTAATAGCTTTATAATGTACCTTAGAAGGTGTCATTATATCTCAAAGTGCATTGGGAGGATAAGAAGTATGGCTACTAAAAGAAACAAACAAGTATTTTTTGGATATACTATGAATTTTTTCACTTGCCAAGATAAGAATTTTTATTGGTCTATTGCATATATATGGTTTACAGATTTAAATTCAAAACAAAAGCTAAAGAATAGAATTTGGACAACTAGTTTGGTGATTGTTAGGTGTATCCATAAGGAATTTAATTTTAGAGAAATAGTTTCTTATTGTGCTCGCCATTTTGATGCAAAGAGCATAATTATTCAAGTATTTATTGATGGGAAGAATCCAATTCTTATCACGTTCAATTTTTTTAGAAGAATGTTGTGGCTAACTAACCCTAATAAAAGCCTCAATATTTCGAAAGATTAATATATTCTGGACTCCCAAGATGGTGGATCGAATTTGTTGAAGAATTTTATCATTTAACCAACCAAAATTCTTGTCAATCTTTCAACAATTGACATTCCATTCTTCGCAGAGCCTCATTAGGGATTTTCTTTAGTGTCCACATAATTGATGGGACGAGACTCAACATCCCATATTTTCAAGATAGTTTTACATGTTGTATATTATTATTTTAAGAAGGAAACCATGTTTCACTAGCTCAAGGTTATTTCAAATGAGATTTCTTTTCAATTGGCCAATTATTAGAAAACCCATAGGTTTTTTATGACCACATATCTAGTCTTGGTGGTAATTTATTGTATTATGTTCAGAGGTTTGCCATTATGAAGTAATTTAAATGATGAAGCTTAAGTAATTCAATTCTAGTATCTCGTCATCTAGAAACACAAAGCTTCCTTTCATTTTTTCCTCATCGAGGACCGTTTTGTTGAAAAAAATAGATATTGTTGATCAGAGCTAAACCCCAAGGAATAACTTAGAAAATAAGAGATTTCCTCAAAGGAAAATGTTTTTTTGTGTATGATGACGATCATACTTATTTCAAATTATTTGAGCATGAAGGAATTCCTTTACCCCTTCCCATGTTTGTTTGTGACAAATATCTTGTTGTTGAAGTTTATAGACAATATTGTTCATGGTCTATCCTTTTTAACAAAAGAATAACACATGGTATATACCTTTTAGTATATATGATACCATTATAAGGAATTGTTCTCACTTAACAGAAGTATCTGAAACTCCCAAGTCCCTTAATTTAAAATGCACTAAACCCTTTAAATATTTTGACCTGGAGGGAATATTTTCTGAACATTTAGCTTCTATGAGATATTGTAATCTATTCACAAGAGTTGCAGAGGGAATAAGTGATGATGACCTAGACACTCCCTAGAAAAAATATAAAATGTTACGTAATGAGGATGTGGCTACCAAAATTAGTATGAATTCTCAATAGCAACATACTAAAACAAAGTTGTGAGAGAAAAATGCAAACAATCTACAATCTTCCTTTGCTCCACAGGTGCGTAAGAGTTCCTCTTCTGCATATAAGAAACAAGTATAGGAAGAGGAGAGAGTAATGACTAACATTCTAGAGGGGATGATGATGAGGAACCGTGTCAAATAAATATTGAAAAAATAGATGTTATTATGTAGTCAAAGAGTAAGATAAGTTCAAGAAAAAAGGATTCACAACATTCTGAAGGTCCAAAAAATGTTACTAATATAGAAGTTGATAGCGCTACAATACCTAATTATGTGGCTTTAAGGATGGTTAAGAGCTATAAAATAGCAAAGGATTTGGCTCAAGAAGATCCAACTATTTTTGAAGAGCAATCATTAACAATGAATAATGCCCAGTACAACAAAATAGAAAGAAAGTAATAGATTGAAAACATGCATGTTAGAAATAAGAATATAACCTGCAAATGGAAATAGGAGGTGGATTTTTTAGTAGTCAAACCCATAGGAATGCCAAAACTACATATGACTATTAGAGATTTTCTTGTTCACATTGTCTTGGAGTGGAAGTTAAAAAATATAAGATTAGAAAAACAAATAACTAAATTGGAAGAGGCTTTAAGTCGTAACCTTAGTTTACAACTCCATCAACCATATCTACTCTAGATCAAACACCCCAACACACCTAGCACATCAAGCAAAATAAAGAAGGTCGCCAAGTTGCTCAATGGAGTAAGAATATATGTCACAAAAAAAACATCAATAAGTTATCGAACATTATTTTTGAAGCTTGGGATATACGTTTATATTTAATGAATATTTCACAAAAGGATTTCTTATTTTATTAAATATTTACAAAAATATTTAGAACATGATCAACATTCTCGTGAAAATGATTTAAACACGTGTTGCAAGAGTCTCAAGACTGAGTAACCTCTAGAGGAACCAACAAAGAGTACCATCTAGGTGAAGGTAAGTAAAAGTATGATGTTCTATTAGAATACAAGTGTTGAAAGATTCGGTTGTCGATTGCACAAACATTAATGATACGAGAAGCGATGATTTCTTCAGAACAATCAAAGTCATTTAGAACATTCAAGAACCTTAGATAATAAGAGATTCCATGTTAATACTTGAAGATCGTTTAGAAGAAGAATCGAGTGTAATAAGAACTTCATGGCCTAATGAATTTGGTAATATCATTCAATTTTTGGAGATTAAGAAATGGTTACTCACCTTTGTAAACGACAGTGATGGATATTAAACCATGGTTAGCCACCTTTGTAAACGACATTGATGACGACTTGTCAACTATTGAACAATTATGCCCATAATTAAAAGAAATGGAAGATGCATGTTTTCGCTCAGGGTAAAGCATGATATTATAGTTCCATCAATGAACGAGTATATACAAAATTGGCTTAAAATATCAGTAACAAAATTTGTTATCTTGAATAACTACCAGCGGTTGTTACATCAAGAATACTTTAAGCACACAATATATTCTCCAACACTTGTGATGCTAATAATGGAGAAATCAATCCATCCTCCATTCTTCAACAATTTTGTGAGTGTCTTATTTTTTTACTTGAAGCAATTTTCATTCTAGTCTTTGATCATCCAACTTTATTAAGTTTATAATTCATTTGTAAAGCTAATCCTTGATTGCATTTTACTTTTCTTGTAAGTTACTATACTATATTATTTGATCCATGATAGCCTCATCTTAGTATGTTTACAATGAGATCATTCATTTTATCTTTTAAGTATTAGGAACATTGTGTAGTGCAATAGGCATACACTTTATTTGAACTTAAACTTCAATTTATAATTTTTTTCCACTCTCATAGAGAGCTATTATAGAAATCCATGACATTTATGGTTTCAAAGACACTTTAAAAAGCATGAGATCTCTTGAATACTCTCTTATGCAT
>APFE031490336.1:136394-152672 GCA_000404065.3 Pinus taeda
GGTTAGAACCTTATACAGCGTATTCCCAAAATTCTTCAGCTATTGTCCAAAATTCCCACAACATTTCATCATGGATATCCCTTGGACTACACATTACTATTTTGAAAATATTACACCATATATTCTCTATAAAACACCACTAAATAATGTATATCAGCATAAAATTGCAAAAAAAACTAATTACTTTTAAAACTACAAATCCTCCATGGAAGGAGCGACCTGGAATCCAATTGCCTCCTCGTTGAGCTACTCATAGATGTTTCCTAGGTTTCCATCACTAACGTTATTATCCTCCTCCATCTACTTTGAATTCACGAACTAATCTTGATTGATTTCATTCACTGGGTTGTGTGCCGCTACACCGTTCTCTTCTAGAACCCTCCCCAAATTATCGACCTGAAACTCAAGCATTTCAGATGCCAGCCGTAGGCAATCCAGATTTAACTCTAATAGACCGAGTCAATGAGAGAGAAGCTCATTATGAGCTTTGGATTCTTTCATGAACATCTCAACATTGCGTGAAATTAGGGTAATTATAAAATCCACATCCCCTACCATCCTAGCCATCAGAATGCCAATCTCTTCCTTTGCTTCTCCTAAGTTGTGTTCCATATTTGTCAATGTGTGCCTAAATTGTTGACACAATGGGATGAAGAATTGAATGCTTTTTTCACTACTTACATGCTCGCCCAAACGCTTTAAATATATTTTCAATCCATCCTTCCTAACAGCATTCCTATAACATGCAACATAATGTCTGAAGTGATCACCAAGGCCACTTGCATCGAATCCATTAAGAGAAATGCACAAACCAAGCCAATTTCGATGCAATGCCCATTTCCAAATAGAAATTATGATGTAGAGAGTGAGAATTCACACATTTGAACTGCCCCATATATCAAATCCTCTCTATTCCAACTGTTTGGTGCCTATTTCTATCTTATGTCATTGCACCAAGTGGCTATAATGACAAGACTCTCCATATCACAATGATGCAACTCCATTATCTTAATTCATGTAGTGCTCAGGTCGAAAATATTTGACATTAATATGGTGATCTAACTCCCTTTCGTATGCTTAATGTGCCTCAATCAACAAATCAATTTTGATTGCTTCCGCATAATAAAGGAATTGCCTTAAGTGTTGGGTCCTCATTTTCCACCCTTAATTCTCCTAGTTCTAATTGCCCACCTTGATTGGCTATGGAATTAACATCTGCATTAAGGTTCCTATTTATATGAAAAATTTGTATATTATCAAATTAATCCACCAACAACTTGATTCGATGCAATACTAGAGGTAGAAATTGATCATATTTTTCTCGGAATTTAATCACCTATTGGATTACTATCTTGGAGTCTCTGAAAATTATCAAGTGTTTAAGCCCTCTAGAGTAGGCCAATTCCAAACTTTGCCATAGTGTTAGATACTTTTCCTGATTGTTTTTTGATACACCTAGGGCCCAGGCAAATTTTAACTCTCTTTCTTCATCGAGGCGAAAAACAACCCCTCCTACTCTTGCCTCCCCAAAAAGTTATTTTATTTTTAAGAGGCCTTCTATTCATGTTTTCCTTTTTTTAATTATTTTTCATAAAATTTCTTGAAAACTAGAGATATTTCATACCTAAAGTACATACCGCTTAAGTTATAAAATTGAATCACTATAAAGTAAATTTGATATTATTTTTTAAAGTTCTTTTTTACATGAAACTTTAATTTATAAAGTAAATTTATTATAAAAGTAATTCTCATTTATTATCTAAAAATGGGTTACTTCATAAGTAACTGGCTTGTAAAAGTGAAGTTACACTCAACGTTAGACAAGGAAGGGAATTTTTTTTATTCAGCGACCTCAATGTGCATCCAGTACCACGTGGACCAACTTTTACTTGCCACATGGCACTTTGGTCACATTTTACGCCTATTTTAAAAATGCATAACTTTCACGTCTAAAGTCTATTTTCAGTGTTGTTTTTTTCTAAACAACCTATTTTTTCGATAATTGTTCGTCTATATATTTAATTTAACTTTTTAATCCATATTAAGATACATATTTTAACATGGCTACTCCAAGCAATCTTTTGTTTACCAATACCAACTACTTCTCATAGAAATTCCATGTGGAGGATGTACTAAGAAGTAAAGGATTGTACTGAATCAGCTTCGAAAAAGAAAAGGCCCACACTAATATTGAAAATAAATGCAAATAAGATAATAAGAATAGAAAAGCATGTGGATCAACGAAAATATACATTTATTTTTATTTATAGTCTCATATTCAAAGAATTGATGACCTAGATGAAGCTTGGGATAATTGTTGCATAATGTGTTGTCATTGATGTCAGGGCCGGGGGGAGACATTTTGGTGTAATCCAAGGTAGGAGAATGAATCAAAGGTGGGAACATGACCTCAAAGAAGGAGCAAGGTCAAACCTCAATTTTGAGTCAAGGCTCGTTCTTAGAAGAAAAAGAGGCTCAAAACCTCAAAATTCAGCAAAACCTCAAATTCGAATGAAACCTCAAATTTCATTAAAATAAGGTGCAATCTAAGTCACTGGCACACTAACAAAATTTAAGACCAATATGGAGGCCCCCCCGCCAAACTTGTACACTGCATAATAGAGGTAGGGGGTCTGAAATGCATACCATATGGTATACTATCTAGTTATCATGGCCATCAATCATTGGGTCTACACCACCACACCCCCCCCCCCCCCCCCCCCCACCATCCCAAAAATAAATTAGTAAACCACTAGGGAACCCTCATGAAACCACTTTATCATACTAGCCCAATCCTAACCAATGTTTATCAATCAACCCATTAAGCACTAATTCACTATTGTGAGTCACAATTATGGTGTGGTGTAATTTTTGATAAGTACATGCATCTAAAAATAGAGGATTAGAGAAGCATAGGAAGAGTATCTAAGATGAAGAGTGAGAGTGAAGAAGAGGCTTGAGGCATGAAGAGTAATCAAAGTATCACCAAAGAGGCTACGAGCCATAGGATTCTGTTGTATTGAAAAATCCTTCATCACGACAGTGAATAATTAATCTATTATAATGTGAATAACTTACAAAACACATTGTTTCGGGTTGCCCTTTGCTCCTAGCCTCATCCCTTGGTCACAAGGGACTTAAGCATAACACACAATGGCCTAAGGCCCTGAACATATCAGTGTATTCAATTAAGGAAAGGCTTCTCATTTCTCTGATATTTGGTATCTAGTAGCCCCTAATTTTTTCCATTTGTATTGTGGTGCTAAGTTTTAGCACCTAGGGCTTAAGGCCCTTACACTATCGACATCGATACCTCTAGTAACAAGGTTTCTTTTAGGGAATTGTGTTATACCAAAACCTCGACATAATGGAAAACTGGAAGTTTTGAGAGCTCAGGGAGGTAGAAACCCCCAACATCTTAATATCGGTTGATTGTCAACCCTTCAGTGGGCTATACCGCTAATATAAGAAAGGTATTATATGCATTGATATCCTAATAGAGGCTAACCATTAACCCTCTATTTTGTTACACGTCCATATCATCTACCAAGAAAATTATAAGTGAAGCATTTTTTGGAATCCCTAATGACGGTGAATTAGCCAGCAGTTAACATAGGAGTTTTTGTCCATTGTATTATGAACATATTGTTTTTATGAGGTTTGCTAGTGCTAAATATTTTCATTGTAATGTCAAAATTTGATGTTTCCCCTCCAATTCCCAGTAAAGTGAAATTTTGATGTTTGGCCCAATAACCTAGTGATCCAATAAGAGCAACGAGACAATGCTCAATTTTATAACATAGGAATATGACATAAAGTAATATAATTATCAAAGAGTTAAGAGTGTGGATATAGCACTAGTCTTAAGCCAATATATATCCATGTGACACAAGATCATGTCTATAAACATGTGACCATATTTGAGGCCAGTGGTACTGACTTGTAAGCATATATGGTTGGAAATTAGGACTGAAGGAAACACCTACACTGATAATGTGAAGGTATTATATTGGTGCAACGTAGATGTGATTGTTTGGGTGAAGGCAGCACCTAGTTCAAGATATAATTGAAAGGGAAAAAAATCAATGATAGAGAATAGAGTAGGATTGAGGAAAGTAGAATGGAATAGTGCAGGGAAAATTGTAGAATATGTTACAGAGTTTGATCAGTGAATAGTAGAATGAAAAGTTGAGCAAACCAAAGGCCGATGCAAAGTACAAATTTAACTACTGAAGTACAAAAGCTTTACAGAATAAATCTTAGAGGGGATTGGTGTTATAGGTTGGTGCCTACAAAGCAAAGAAGGGGATTGGTGTTATAGGTTGGTGCCTACAAAGCAAAGAAGGGGATTGTTGTCTCCTGCAAGTTGATGCTTGCAAATCAAAGGGGATTGGTGTCTCCTCTAGGTTGGTGACTATAAATTTGAAAATTGAGGGTATTGGTGTCTACTCATAATTTGGTGCCTACAAATTGATGTAACAATAGGTTGGGTCCTACAAGAACATTCATATAAATAGTTTTATGGTTTTCTCCCATAAGGGTTTCTATGCATATCTTGTGTTGCATGCTCAATTTATGAGATTGATGCTTAATGGTGTTTTAATGTTTAAATATGTAATAATTGTCATTACACTGATTCCACACCCCCCCCCCCCCCAAAAGTATAATTGTGAATCCAACAAATTTGAATAATGTTTTTGGTCAACGCAATGTGATTTGATTCCACCAACTTGAAAAACAAATAATAACTTTATGGCCCAATGATTTCCCTTGCATTGAATATTATTTTTGCTAAGTTCAAAACACTTAAATTTTTTACTTGAAGATCATTAAATTTATGTGAAGGACAATTGATGCATATGTGTTATTATTTCTAAGCTTAGTTCTAGATATTCTATGTTTGTATCTACCTGTTATGTCATCTTCCATCAGAGAACCTCTAAGGGATTCATACACAAAGCCCTCTCCTGTTTATTTTTTCGATTGATTATTTATAGAGTAGACAACTTGTTGCACCTTGGAGTTATCAACATTGTAGGTACATCCAATGGAGACTTAGTGGTTCAACATAAAAATGAAATTAAGCATACAAAGAAGCAACATCCTTGCAATAACAAGAAAAATGCAAGGTTGGGTCCCAAACACTCTTAATAAGCTTGTACTTCCAATGGTGAAGAGTGAACACAATCAAAAGATAAGAAGGCAAATAGGAATTGCAATTTGTGTAGGTAAGATGACCTCCTATAGTTTAAATGTATTAAAAAGGTGAAGTTTGATGGCGGTCTAGGTACAGGAAGGAGTGATAATCTCCCAAACTGTGAGATTATATCTTCTATTATTGTTTCCGAGTGTAATTGCTCGTTTAATGGGCTCTCTGCCATCTACCGATAACCTTTAGGGCATCACTAGGTTAGCGGACTCCTCCAAGAACCATAGAGTTCCACTAAACCTCCACTAGTTCGAACCCGACGGTGATATAAACCATAGATTAATAAAACTTGAAATCCACCTTTAGAAACCTGGAACCATACAACTTAGCCGATTTTCTTTATAAATCGGGGCCACAACACTTTAGCAGAAATACATAGAATTACATGGAAAACAACACGCCAACACAAAAGCCGGACTTTAAATATTATATACCCGCGTTTATAATTGTCGTCGGCTCCTCTTCTTCACCATTGATCTATCCAAGATCCAACGGTTACAATACTCCCCGATCTCGAACCTGCTCCACCTCTGTCAACCGTCGATCTCACACCAACAGATCTGACGACTCACAAACATATCAGTAGGCTAACCTGCGCACCTTAAACCCGCCTAATAAGTGGTTTCTCTCGCTCTTCTCTCTGCTACATGGCACGTTCTATATGGAATCGAAGCCAAATGATGAATACCACTTACGGCCTTTCTTGCCCCCGATAACCACTTGGGATTTCTTCAAACCACTTCATTAACTGTTGGTTGATTTCCATGTCGAACACTGTTGATCTGCCTCGGTCTCTGTCTCTGGTTTTCCCTCTACAAATCTCAACCTTCTGCTTGATATAATCAGAATTTACGATAAACTCAAATTAAAAGGAAAAATACGGAATTTAACACAATCGACACAGTTTTAACCAATTTCACAAAACACCATTTAAACTTGGAACTTCATAATAAAACAGAGATTTCGAAGGAGATTATCCTTCGGGATTTGACAGAGAATTTATCATTCACATACACATAACTAAATATTCCAAATCCACTAAATTCGCTCCAAGGAAGCCAAATTTCTTCAACTGTCAAAAGCCATTTACAACAGCGTGAAAGTTACATAAGTATTGGTTCATCCTAACAACCAAACCCTAATTCAACGGCTAAAATTTATTAATCCTATATGTTCTACGGAGGCTTTCTCCTCAAGAATCTCCAATACAACTAACTAACTAAAACTTATTACATCATGATCAAATCCTATATTCTAGCTCTATGTTTAACTAGAAAAACATGGAAATTGATGGCTAAAGGAACCCACTCCGTTGCTTGTAATTTTTTTGTATTTTTGGAATAATTTTGGAGCATTTTCCTCCAAGTCTCATGCTCCTGCATCAGACTCCTGAGGACAAAATTCTTCATGGGCTCCTATCCATGAGTTCTTCTACAGAACTGCCCAATTTCTATAGCATGTTTTCTATTACCCAAGTAGCTTCAGCAATTGGTTGATCCTTCCATTTGACCAAAGACTAAAAGTATTCCTATCCTTTGGTTTTCTGGAACACTTTCTTGTCCAAAATCCTCTTTGGTTGTAATTCCTTTGTTGTAGGTAACTGTTTTTACCCAGTCAATTTCTTGTGTCTCTTGGTCTTCTTTTGTATCTTTTTCAATTTCACCTTCATACTTATATGGATCAGCAACATTGAAAATTGGAGATATTCCAACATCAGGGGGTAATTCAATTTCATATGCATTTTCAGAAAATTTTCTTAATACTCTGCATGGTCCAATTTTCTTGAACTTCAATTTGTTATACTCCCTCTTTGGAAATCTTTCCTTCCTTAGGTGTGCTAAAACCAAATCTCCAACTGCAAAGTTCACTTCTCTTCTTCTCATGCCTACCATGTTTTTGTACTTGATGTTGCTATCCTGTAGCTATTGTTTCACCTGTTCATGCATTGCTTGTATTTTTGAAGCAAAATATTCTCCCTCTTCACTTCTCATCTCATCTTTTCCCAAGTTTCTTAACTCAGACACTCCTCTTGGATGCATTCCATAAACTATATGGAATGGACTCTATCCTATACTCTTGTTGGGTGAGTCATTATATGCATACTTAGCTTGCGCCAACACTTGATCCCATTGCTTTGGATTTTCTGTAGTAAGACTCCTTAAAAGATTACCCAAACTCCTGTTCACAACTTCAGTTTGTCCATCAGTCTGTGCATGATAGGCATAACTGAAACTCAGTTTATTTCGCAATTTTTTCCATAGTGTCCTCCAGAAATGTCCAACAAATTTGGAATCCTCGTCTGAGACAATACTCTTAGGCAACCCATGCAATCTTACAATCTCCTTAAAAAACAAATTAGCAATGTGAGTAGCATCACTGGTTTTATAACATGGAATAAAATGTGCAATTTTTGAAACTCTGTCCACTACAACAAAAATTGAATCATTTCGTCTTTGAGTCTTTGGTAAGCCCAAAACAAAATCCATACTTACCATATCCCAAGGCATATCTGGAATTGGTAATGGAACATACAAACCTATGTTTTGGCTTCTTCCCTTTGCATATTGACATACTTTGCAAGTTTTCACATATTTTTCCACTTCAAATCTCATTTTCGTCCAGAAATAAAATCTTTTCAACTCCTCATAAGTCTTATCTATACCAAAATGTCCTGCAAGTCCACCACTATGTTTCTCTTTGATTAAGTTCTCTCTCATACAACAATTTGGTATGCGCAGTTTATTTCTCTTTAACAACAATCCATCTTGTAAGAAATAATCCAACCATTTATTCCTATCCATCAAAACAAGATTCTTACAAGCTTCAAATGCCTCTTTAAAATCTAAATCTATCTCATACAATTCTTTAAGAAAATCAAAACCCAACGCTTGAATTTGACATAGAAGTAATGTATTTCTCCTACTTAAAGCATCTGCAACTTTGTTTCATTGGCCATTTATATGCTTCAAGACAAAATGAAAGCCCTGAAGATACTCTACCCATTTGGCATGTTTCTAGTTAAGCTTTGGATGCTGCATAATATACTGCAATGCATGGTTATCTGAATAAAGTATGAACTCTTTTGACATTAGATAATGTCTCCACTTCTTCAATGACTGCACAACTGCATAAAACTCTTTATCATAAGAAGAATACTTCTTCTTTGAATAATTCGGCTTTTCACTAAAATAAGCTATAGGTTTGTCTTCCTGACTTAAAACACCTCCAATAGCTTCTCCATTGGCATCACATTTCACTTGGAAAGGTTTACTAAAATCAGGTAGAAACAAAATAGGTTTTTCAGTGATCTTCTTCTTCAACAGATGAAAATTCTTTTTTGCCTCAGCAGTCCATCTAAATGGTTGTTTATCCTTCTTTATAGTCTCAATAATAGGAGCATTTATCTTACTAAAATTATTTATGAAATTCCTATAAAAACTAGCAAGACCATGAAAACTTCTTACCTCAAAGATACTTTTAGGTGAAGGCCACTCCATGACTGCCTTGATCTTCTCTGGATCCATCTTCAATCTTTCGGCAAAAACAACAAAATCCAAATACACTAATTCCCCTTTCATGAATGAACATTTCTTCAAATTCAGCAATAATTTCTCTTGTTGTAACCTTTGTAAGACATAATTCAGATGTCTCGTGTGCTCCTCCTTAGACCTGTTGCAAATTAATATATCGTCCATATATACTATTACTAATTTACCAATAAAATCTTTAAGAACTTCATTCATGAGTCTCATAAATGTACTTGGTGCATTTGACAACCCAAAAGGCATTACTCTCCATTCATACAATCCTTCATTTCTCGTAAAGGTAGTTTTCCACTCATCCCCTTCTCTTATTCTTATCTGATGATACCCACTCTTAAGATCTAGTTTTGTAAAATACTTTGCTCCACTCAAAAAATCCATCAAATCTTCAATTCTAGGTAAAGGAAATCTGTACCTGATTGTGATTTTATTGATGGCTCTTGAATCAATACACATTCTCCAGCCTCCATCCTTCTTTGGACTCAACAATGTTGGTGCTGCACAAGGACTCAAACTCTCTATGTTTAGTCTTTTGTCAAGTAGTTACTGAACCTGCTTTCTAACCTCTTCATTTTCTGTGGGAGTCATTTTGTAAGCTGCTTTGTTTGGTAGATTTGCTCCAAGAATCAAATCTATATGATGGCTCATTCTTCTAATGGGTGGTAACTCATTAGGCAAATCATCAATAATGATATCACAATAGTTGTCTGACATTTCTTGAATTTCAGTGGTTAAATCAGAAACTTTAGTAGAAGTCATTATCACCTTGGGCTTGCAAATTACAGCAAAATTTACCTCATTCTCTTCAATCTGTTATAAGTATTCTTTTCCTCCCAGCAATAGAGTTTTTGGATCAGTCTTCTTTCCTAATGCATCCTCTTCTCCCATAGGCAGCAATGTATGATTGATACCATGTTTACCAAACTTGTAGGTGTTTCTTTTCCCATCATGCATAGCTCCTCTGTCATATTGCCAAGGTCTTCCAAGCAATACGTGACACACATCCATGGGCATCACATCACATACAATTTTATCCTTACATTTGCCCAACTGCAACTCTACTTCACACTATTCATTCACTAACAACTGATGTCCCTTTTGTAACCAAGACACCTTGTAAGGTGTTGGATGTCTCATTGTCTTCAACTTCAATTTCTCCACCACTTCTGTAGAGACCAAATTATCAGTGCTACCACTATCAATGATCATTTTACAACATTTCCCTTAAACCTTACACACTATTTTGAACAAATTCTTTCTTTGTGATGGTTCAACTATCTCCTTTTCTGGCTTGAGCAAAACTTTATTGACTACCAAAGATTCTCCTCTCTCTGGTACATTTTCTTCTTCTGTTACTGATGTTGCTTCTTCCTCGACTTGAGCAACAATTGCATTCCTATGACTTGTTCCTACATTATATGGGCACTCAAAAGCTCTGTGTCCCAGTTTGTTACATCTGTAACATCTAACTTCTCTTCCTCTACCTCTGCCTCCTCTTCCTCTGGAAAAACTCCCTCTGCCACCTACATCACCTTCTGTGGTTGCATGCTAGTTTGAGTTGCTGCTAACTCCATCTTTAGGTGTTGCAGATCTTCCTCTACCACCTTGACTTCCTTTTCCTCGAAAAGTACCTCTTCCTCTAGCAGACTGCTTCCTTATGAGTTTTTCTTCAGCTTTCAGTACCATCTAATAAGCTTCTTCTATTGTTTTAGGAGACAATATACTTATCTCATCTTGAAGATCCATCCATCCTAAGACCATTCACATATATAGCCACCTTCTCATCTGTATCCTAAGTTTGTCCAACTCTTATACTTACCTTATAGAATTCCTCTGTATATTCTCTCACTGTCATAGACCTCTGTCTAAGATTCTTCATTTGTTTGAACAAGGTTTGCTGATAATTACTTGGTAGAAACTTACCTCTTAGCTTTACTACCATCCTATTCCAATTTATGATTGGTTGCTTGCCAAGGCTCTTTCTTTATGCATGCGCTCCATCCCACCAAAGTGATGCATGTCCTTTTAGCTTGGTGACAGCAAACTTTACTTTCTTCTCATCTTCTGTTTCTTCATAATCAAAGAATTTCTCCATGCCATTAATCCAGTCTATCAATTCTTATAGATTCATTCCTCCTTCATATATTGAAACCTCAGTTTTTGGCCTAGTTGTGGATCTCAACACTGATTGGAAGAATCTCGTCTCAAGAGTAACTGCTACAGTTTCCTCCTCTTCTTCAGTTTCAACCTCAGGCTCACTAACATCTCCACCATCAATATTTCTCCCTATTGTTAATGCTTCTAATCTAGCCTGCACCTGTTGCATAGCTTCCATCACCTCAGCATTTTCAACTGGTTGTCCTCTTCTACCACGTCCTTGTCCACTTCCAACTCTGAAAGCCATATTAGATTTCCTTCTCTTGCTTCTGAGATTCATTTCGGTGTCAACAGGTTGCTTTGATACTACTAATGATGGTGATCCGGGTACAGGAAGGAGTGATAATCTCCCAAACTGTGAGATTATATCTTCTACTGTCGTTTTCGGGTGTAATTGCTCGTTCAATGGACTCTCTATCATCCATAGTTAACCTTTAAGGCATCACTAGGTTAGCGGACTCCTCCAAGAACCATAGAATTCCACTAAACCTCCACTAGTTCGGACCTGACGGTAATATAAATCATAGCTTAATAAAACTTGAAATCCGCCTTTAGAAACCCGAAACCATACAACTCAGTCAATTTTCTTTATAAATCGGGGCCACAACACTTTAGCGGAAATACATAGAATTACATAGAAAACAACACGCCAACACAAAAGCCGAACTTTAAAGATTATATACCCGCCTTTATAATTATCATCGGCTCCTCTTCTTCACCATTGATCTATCCAAGCTCCAATGGTTACAATGCTCCCCGATCTCGAACCTGCTCCACTTGTGTCAACTGTCGATCTCACACCAACAGATTTGACAGCTCACAAACATATAGGTCGGCTAAATTGTGCACCTTAAACCCACCCGATAAGTGGTTTCTCTCGCTCTCCTCTTCGCCATGTGGCACGTTTTGTATGGAATCGGAGCCAAATGGTGAATATCGCTTACGGCCTTTCTTGCGCCCAATAACCACTTGGAATTTCTTCAAACCACTTCATTCACTGTTGGTTTATTTCTGCGTCAAACGCCGTTGGTCTGCCTCAATCTCTGTCTGTGGTTTTCCCTCTACAAATCTCAACCTTCTGCTTGATATACTCAGAATTTACGATAAACTCAGATTAAAAGGAAAAACACAGAATTTAACACAATCGACACAGTTTTAACCAATTTCACAAAACACCATTTAAACTTGGAAATTCACATTAAAACAGAGATTTCAAAGGAGATTATCCTTCGGAATTTGACAGATAATTTATCATTCACATACACAGAACTAAATCTTCCAAATCTACTGAATTCGCTCCAAGGAAGCCAAATTTCTTCAACAGTCAAAATCCCTTTACAATAGCGTGAAAGTTACATAAGTAATGGTTCATCCTAACAACCAGATCCTAATTCAAAGGCTAAAATTTATTAATCCTATCTGTTCTGCGAGGCATTCTCCTCAAGAATCTCCAATACAGCGAACTAACTAAAACTTATTACATCATGATCAAATCCTATATTCTAGCTCTATGTTTAACTAGAAAAACATGGAAATTGATGGCTAAAGGATCCCACTCCTTTGCTTGTAATTTTTTTTGTATTTTTGGAATAAGTTTGAAGCCTTCTCCTCCAAGTCTCATGCTCCTGCATCAAAGGCATTATAAACAACAATGAAGAAGCAGAACTTCAACATTGACTCTTCTTCTTCTAAGACTTCTTCTCATGAACGTGTGATTTTTACTTCTAGTTTCTCCTTCAATGCAACATATACTTCTTCTTGCGATGAGTGACTTATTGATTATGAAGCATTTTATCATATGGCTAAAGATAAATCCATTTGCCTACTCTTAATGATTGTACCACCAAACATATATTTGTTGGTGATGATAAATCTCTTAGCGTTGTAGGCCCTCGAATATTTTAAGTAGACAATCGTCATTTCAATGATTATTATGTGTTCTAAGTCTTTCTTGCAACCTTCTACTAGTATTACAATTCACTTATTCATATGAAGGAAAAACAATAGAGTTTTCACCTCATCAACTTGTGATCAAGGATTTAAAATATCCTAATTGTGTCCTAACCACTGGAATTGTCAATGATATCACCGGGCTATACAAATTTCACAACTTTGGGTTATCATATTTTCCATCAAATTTTATTTATCATAGCAATGACTTGAGAAAACTTTGGCAGGAGTGGTTTGGTCGTCTAAAATACTGTTCATTGCAACAACTATGTAATAAAAATATGGTGGTTAGTTTTCCTCTCATTTCTTGTAGAGATTGTGTTTGTGCGAGATGTATTCTTGGGAAATATCTTTGGGAGAAATTTGACAAATGTGTTTATTGGCACACCTTGTCCCCCTTGACACTTTTACATACTATATTTCATAATTTGCTTCCTTCTCATTTTTATTTGGGTTAAAGTACTTCTTAACTTTCATTGACGACTTCTCCCAAAGCACTTGGGTTTATGTCTTAAAACTTAAAGAGTGAAGTTTTTGACATGCCTTTAGCTTACAAGGGCCTTGTTGAAAAATAATTTGGACATCAACTACAGAGATCAAGAATAGATAATGGAGGTGAATATGCTAACAACAATTTCATAACTCACTACATTGCACAAGGCATTCAAATGAACATATTGTTCCATTTACAACACCACAACATGGATAGATAATGCAGGTGAATATGTTAACAACAAATTCATGATGCACTACATTGCACAAGGCATTCAAATGAAACATATTGTTCCATTTACACCACAACAACATGGTGTTGTTGATAAGAAAAATCACATATTAAAGGAAACTACAAATTATATGATTTGATTTAAGGGACTAAGTATTCATTATTGTGTGGAAGCCATTAATCACACCAATTATATTGTAAAACACACTACATAAAGGCTTTAAAAAATATAAATTGAAAGAAGCATGGACTAAAATTAAGCCAATTCCATGTATTTGGTAGTGACACGTGGGCTTATAATCCTCATGAGAAAAGGAAATCATTATATCCTAAAAGTGAGGAGTGCATTTTTTTGGATATTCTAAAGATGTCAAATTTTATAGATTTATTCTTTTTTTTAGTCAGAATGAGAATTTATGGATAATTTGTAATTTTGAAAGATCGGTTCCCAAGATTGCACTAGATACAACTATTTCATAAATGCCACAACGAGGCAGTTACAACATGTCTCTAGACTAGACTTTAACCCATACTGTTGGGGAAACAAATTGTTCACCAAACCACTCGAGTTGAGATCATTTGACCAAAGGTTATGGACTTATTCAACCTCATTCCAATGAAATAATTATTAGAAGAGAAGGTAAATTAGATTAAAATCTCTTATCCTATGAGCCAAATTTTCATTTGTGCCACCTCCAACCTACAAACCATCTTTGACGTTTGTGGCATCTTGTGGTCCTATATTGGTTTTTGCTTTAGATGATGACAATGAGGATGAAAATCCATCTCCACTTACTTACCTTCTTGTAGTTGATTCCATTGAACATGAACCTACACCAACACCACCACTTCCTAAATGGGCCTATTCAACATGAGAAATATTTGGAAATCTTTCCAGTAATCCTATAGATCAACAATATATGCATTCATAATTCTAGCAAGCTTCCTCTCTTTAGACTCAAGTTTCAGGGACTCATGATCTAGAAGCATTTGCAAAAGCTTCTAACCATCCATATTGGGATGCAGCAATTAACCATAATAGTGAACAATACTTGGCTTCTTGCACCTTTTCTGAAAGGAAGAAAACTTGTCATATGTAAATGGGTGTATATAACTAAGCATGTATCAGAGAGAACTGTTGTAAGACATAAGGCATGGTTAGTTTCCAAAGGATTATCTCAAATTTAAGGAATTGATTATAATGAAACCTTTTCCACAATAGAAAAAATGAATTCTATATTTCACCTTATTCTAGCCCTTGTCACCTCACATAGATGGGACGTCCATCAAATGGATGTTAAATCCATCATTTTTTGTGGGGATCTATAAGAAGAAATTTACACGGATCAACCCCCTAGATATGTTCAAAATGACTCCAACCTTGTTAATCACATTAAGAAATCTCTTTATGGTATTAAGCAAGTGCCTTGAGCTTGATATGTTGTAACAACCCCTGGTTGATTTCCTGTGTAAATAAAAATAAATAAAAACCAAGGTCATATTCCAAGCTAAATGTTGGGTAAAACATAGTGATGGGAATCACTTATGATTAATTTATGGCTAAGGAAAATAGAAAAGACAAAGCGGCATTAATTGGCATTTATTTATCAAAATAATGGAAAATAGGAGAAAAAGGAGATGAAAGGTGGCAAATTTGCATGAGGAGGAAATTGAAGGAAAAATAGAGGAAAATGAAGAAAATAAAGGCCTCAATGATAAAAGGCTTTTGAGGATCAATTCACAACCTTTTTTCAATTTTAGCTTGGAGCTCTCTTCTATTTTCTCATTCTCTCATATTGTTGCACACTTAAAGAAATCTTGGAGCATGCTTGGAGCACTCTAGTTTCACTTGTATTGAAGAAAGAAGGCAAAGGAAAGCACTAAAGCACAAGGGAATAGGTGGATCAACAACTACAACTAGATTTCTTTGCAAGTAACAAGTTGCATGTGTGATTTCCTTGCTAATTTATGGATGCATGGTATATGCATGTGATTATCTGGCTATGTTTTGTCATTGGCATGGTTTTAGCCTTGCCTTTCTATTTCTTGGATAGCCATGGTGTTTTGTGCTTTTCTACTTAATTTTTTCTAGTTGGTGCTCATAATTCCTTATGGTTATGGGTGATGAGCCCCAAAAATGGATAATTATATGAGCTCATTCAACCTCCTAATTTGACTTAATCCACCATTCTCACTAGTTTATTGCATGTTTTTTATTATATTTATGCTAATAGAGTGAATTGGGTTAGTCATTATGCCAACAAATCTAATGTGTGCTTTGTGTAGCCTTTTTGGTCAATTTGGAGACAAAATTGAAGGTTTTAATGAGCACTTGGCAGCCAAATTCGTGGGAGAACAAGGGAGAGGATTTGTAGGAAGGTGTCCCCCTCATTTATGGGCCCTTACCTCGAATTCTCCTCCATCAGCTCAGAGTTCAAGGGCCACCAAATCAATTATCACAAAGGCAGCCAAGCAAGTCAAGTAGGACTGCTGTTAACTACAAGTTTTGGGCAACCGAGTCCCTAAAGTTTAGGAGGACTGTTGGGGTCCTCAATTTGTATCAATAAGAGGGCTTAGGGCCTCATTTCAGTTAGTCATTTTGGTTAGCCAGTATTTAGTCATTTTGTAGTCATTTTGTAGTTTGATTTTTAGGCAGTAGATTAGCTTTGCTTTCAGCACATTTTCAAGTTCTCCTT